>JADDOH010007709.1:0-135621 GCA_016648135.1 Agrypnia vestita
TTTTTTTTTTGAAAGAAGTTTAAAAGAAAAGTTTAAAAGAGAAGGCTTTAAGAGAGTTTTTAAAAGCGATTTTACTTTAAGTTTATTTATTAAAAGTCTAATATATTATTTGAGATCTGCTTTTGCAAGCTCAAAGCTATGTTTAAAATTTATTTACGTGATTGAATTAAGTTTACGTTTAGTCTAACATATAATTTGGCCAGTAATCGTCTAGTGATAGTAATTTAGGACTCCTCGATGTGACGCGGTTACCCAGTACTTTTGGTAGCGTAGCAGAAGAAATGCCATTGTATTCATACGAGGTGAAACTAACCTATCATTATTAACGCGCAACTTGAGCCGGACTCAAAACGACGATCGATTGAACAGACTAACAAAATCGCCTTTCGAAGTGGGCGCATCCGTCATTTCCTCGCATTTACGTAGATTTTTCGCCTAGAACGATGCCGCCTGGTTACCGATGTCTCATATTAGCACTGTGGACTTCCACGGCTGAGTGCGGGGTCACGATTTCGATGGAATATTCAGATAGATAAAAACCACGTGCGAAATACAGCCTAGGGCGCTCTGAGTATAACTTGGTATCCGCATAATACAACCGACGGCACATAATGGGAACTTAGCGCTAATATTGCGCAACAACTCGCAATATCCATTTTTTTTTACGTATTTTTTTTTAATGCAATAGTATCCTGGATCCGCCGGTCATCCAGATTAGATAAATCACGGTCGATTAATACACGGTTATACTTATATATTAAACACACACACAGTATTCGAAATGCAAATTAACGGCTGGGTTCTCCAGAATACATACATACAATGCTTACAACTGGCGGGCTCGGTGGTCTTCGGCCCGATTTATCTGTTCATGGTATATAGTGGAAAGAGTAAACATATATTCATAACAACTAGGCGCAACAGAGGCTCGGGGAGGTTCTGTCTGATATTTACTTTACTACAACCTGTGATTCTAAATCGAAATTTTCGATTCTTTCATAAGTCATATTATATAAGAGTCAAGTTGATTCTGATTCTACTTTTACGTAGATTTTAGGTTACCCCCCTCTAAGGGAGGGGGTACAGCCCCATCGACAACGCTGTACCCGGTAGCTACCACCTGTGTAATTAATAGCTTCCCATGCTAATCTGCAGACCAAGATCAAGCCGAGACTCTATTGCTCCTGCTGGAATCCTCCGAAGTCCTCGCTTCCCGGCGACAAACATATCAGGAAGAAATCCCGCGTCTGATATTAAGGTTTGTATATTGTCCCGCGGGGCAGTCAAATTGACTGGTGTATAATGATGAGGATCCCACGTTGCGGCTACATGAGCCGGATTATTATGATGTTTACTGCTGATTAAAGGGCTGAATGAACTAACTGGGTGACTGGAAAAGACTCTTCCTTGAGCGCGTCAGTCAGAGCCATGTTAGCATCGCCAATTATAGTTGATGTGATTGATCCCACGGTGTAGTCTTATTGACTAGAGATATTAAATGATGGTAAATCAGCATGATTAGTACAATTAATTGAACTTCCTGATATGTTGCTCGCTGGCCGGGAAGGGAGAACCTCGAGAGGCTTCTGTATACAGCAAGTTAGAAAAGGTGGTAAATGATGAGTATGATGGTGTTAGTAATGTCCTCGCGCAGTGTATAGATTATTAAATTGCTTCCTGCTTCTCATAGTTGCTCGTCCATGCGGAACGCCCTGTCTCGTACGTTGATGAGGTCTCGAACGAAGGTTTTGATTGAGGTACGGCTACCTGAGTATTATAGCTGACATTCATGAACATTCATATCCGGAATTCGAGCTCGTCGGGCCAAGGGGAGTGAAAGAACGTAGGGGTTTCTTCCTTCCGAAGTGTTTGAGGCACGACTCTCCGGACCGATTCGAAAAGCTTCACCTTTGCTTGACTAAACACATTTTAACTGTGTGGAGGCTTTGCGCAATTCTACTTAGTCCCACCCAGAGTGTCCCCGCAGTCCCGTTCATCCCCTGGACCGAGAACACGCACCCCGTCATTTGATCCCAGTTACATACAACTATCTGTATCGCGAGTGTATCTCTTTCTTCAAACCCCTTCATTATTCCATTTATACAACAATCACGTGACTAACCTCGAGAGTCTAGCACCGGTAATAAGATCTCATTATGCTACGTTGGAAGTTAATATTGCACAACCGGACGAAATGCCTATTTCCCGCGATCCTATTCAATTTGTAAAACGCAATAATATGTATTTATATATGTTAGTAAAACGTTTGAAATGCAGAATGCACGTATAATGACCTCGCTTCTATCCTAAAGATAATTAAGAAATAATTCCGACGTCACGTCCCGACAAGTACCAACTTGTTACCGCGTCCGTTACCGTCGAACTCTGAACCCACGTAATGAAATGAATAGTGACCATGTGACAATGACAAATTATATAGCACGAACATTCCATTTGATACACATAAGAAAATAAAGAATAAATAATATTAAAGGTTCTTATCTTATTTCTGTAGTTGGTCTGCTTCTGAGATGGCATCCTGATCCGAAGTCATATAACGGGTCCTCTCCAAAATTGAGCAATTACCATCGCCTGTGCAGCCTTTCACTTTCCTTCCATCGAGAATGTTGCTCGTTAGTACAAAATTCCGCGATCCTTAGCTGAAGACCGACTGTATCTAAATTAATTATTTCTATACAATATATACAATTCGAAATACGTCTTTATAAGAACTTGATAGGAACAAATCGTGTTTAAAACGATTGCCCAATGATACGCAATACAAACATGTACCTTGTCCAATAACCTCACATCCGTGTTTTAATAAAATAAATATAAAATCCAGATGCATTTTTAAAATATATTATTTGTAGGAAATTTCTCGTACGATCTGAATTTATATCACACTGACAATCGTGATATCAAAAACACATAATTACCCTGATCTCAATTATTCCCAAAATAATACAAATTTTAAAGCCTTTATATCTTTGGTAATATATGAATATCAAGTTTAAATGATTTTCCATATGGACCGCGACGCATTTAAATATTTCATAAGTGTTATGCAATAATTCACCGGCTGGAATTATCACAGCCGCAATATTACGATTTCTTGTATATTAAATCTGATGCGCGTCTAGTAATAATTATCCCTAGGCCCAAAATACGTAACGAAACAATCCACAACATGTATCAATATTTGTCACGATCCAAAAAGTTCTAAATTGAATACACGTAAAAGGCAATAGAAATAAATAATATTGGAAATGCTTATCTGTATCTTCGAGTGTTACCGCCTCTCTGCCTCACTGATGGTATTTCGGTCCTCTCTCCACAATGGCCTCCGGCCGACGTTGATGCTGAAGGAAAAAGGGCTGTTCCTCGAATTTGTATGGCTTATATAGTCAAAATTTCTCGCCATCTTTGACTCCAACCTACGTGTAAAGGTAAAGGTCTATCTCTCAGAACGCTTCTCATTGGCCAGATCCGTTCCGCGGACAACCGTCTTTGGTTGGCTCGCTTCGTCAAAATAAAATAACATAAAGCCTGCGTCACACGCCCGCGTGCAGAAATAATAAAGGCTAGCCCGCACCTACTTATCCGGCAAATATTTATTTATAGAGTATTTATGAATTGTGGTGCTTCTCCTTATCATGAGCTCTTAGCAGATAGATATTTTCGTATAATTTTTCAGCAATGTCTATTTGAATAGGCCAATATCGTTACACACTGACCATTAGATTATTAAGCAAGCGTCATGACTACTGCACTAAGAAGCTAATAAAAATCATATATTTTTTTGTTCTTAATGTAATTATTTTTTTAAACAACGATATTATGTGACGATATTTGCAACATTCGGGTCGGATAGTGTTCGTTTAATGTTTTAAAAATTACATTTATATTTAGGTGAAGAGATCTGGGATACGTACTTACTCAAAAAGAAAGCCAGGAAAGATATCGAATAGTAAAAGAGTACCTATACTTGAATGACTGAAAAGTTCGAGATAAATATTTACAATATACATTTATTACTTTACAACTAGCGTAGAATCAGAGAGAGCTTTGTCTGCAAAAGAAATGAATCCTGCCTTTGACGAATCTTGAACAACTTTATTTGATGATAAAAAGATATGATAATAAAAATGAAGCCTGAATGATTACACTTAAAAAAATGTTATTAAAAATGTTTTTTAAAGGCTCCTTTTGATTATTCTTTTGTAGGAAAAATATTTTTGAAAACATGTGTACAAGAGATAACCTTTGTGGTATTATGTTTTTATTAAAGTGATTTTCAATTTTTTTTTATATTATATCTTCAAACGATAATAATTATATTTTATTACCCCCATAACCGTCAATAAATAATTCAATATTTTACTAGCAATGTATTAAAGGTTGATTTTTTCTGCACTTGGAGGGGCAATGATATCTCATTTGAATCGGACTTAGTTGTACATTACTAATTCTTTACAAGATACCGAGCGAAGGAGTTTTAATTTGACCCTCGAAGTTATATAAGTGTCATAATAATAAGGGTGTATGTAATACCGAGGCAAGACTAGCGGCGCGTAATGGAATTCTGGAACCAACAATGATGTATGGAAGTAAAACCTGGAGCTGGCAGAAGAGGAATGAAAGTAGACTGAAAGCATGGAGATGAGATCCCTTAGACTTATGTGTGACAAATCCATCTAAGATAGAGTAAGGAATGAAGATATTAGGAATGAATGTAAAGCTGATCTTTGCATAATTAATATTATAGAATTAAAAAAGGGTCGCTCAAGTGATTTTAGCGTGTTGAGCAAATGAATGAGAAAAAATGTCAAGAAAGACATATAACGGAAGTGTTGACGGCGCGGCGTCAGAAAGAGAGGGCGACCGCGGAAGACGTGGCACGATCAGACTAACCAGATGCTGGAAGACGGTCCCGTTAGAAGCCTCAACAATCGTCGAGCTTGCATGCGAAAATTATGAGTGTGGATGAGACGAGAGTTGTATGTTAGGACAGAAGGATGTGGCGCTGTATCCTCTCTGCTTACCCCCACGGGGAAACTGCATGATGGTAAATAAGTATTTAATACAAAGTAAAGTGAAAATTTAAATAATCATGTTCCATCACAAAATACCTGCCATATGAATTTATACTGTTATTCGTGTTTTTCGTGTGTTCGCTTATAGTACTTTTTGCCGGATAGTCGAAAGTGTACTGTTTAATGTACACAAATATTGATATGCATTTTCAAAAATATTATTCTGTGAAATTTATTGCCCAAAGTATACAATATTAAGCTAAAAAATATTATGTTTCATGGCAGCCATACAATACGGCCGTTTCCACGGTGCGCGGTGCCGGGTATAAATATTAATATTTTAAATTTCAACAAACATCTGGCGCGTGTGCCGATTGATATTGGCACCCTATCTAATAGAAGACTATTCTATTTGAATCTGGAAGTGAAAGAGGTGAGAAGTAATTCTGAATACATTTATTAAATTAAGTTATTATAATTTAGATATGCAACCTTTGAATTCTAAGAACCCAGTAAAATTTCAAACCATCTTTAAGTAGTTTGCGTTTATTCAACTCTTATACATTGTTTTTTCCACGTAAACCAAAGTTTTATACAAATCAATAGAATTAAAATTAGGATATGTTTGTTTAAAATGTTTTTCATATGCTTGCGTTTCCTTTTGTTTATAGATGTACAGATGTTTCACTTTTTAAATTTCAATTATAATCCCCAAACAATTTTAATTTTTAATGTGCGTCCGTAACTTCCTATCCAATAGCTGATCTCATTCCATTTTCAAAATTAGTATGATTTCAAAATTGTTTTTAAATAAAATGAAAACATTGACTTTATGCTTTTATAATAAAATACTCTGACATAGATTTTTTTAAATATTTCATTATAATGAAAATTAAAACTGATTAGTCCATCTATTACTGTATCGTATATGCCAATGGCATATAACGATGTCCGTAACTAACGCTATCGGATGGCTCAAATAATAATGAATAATTATGTAATAATGAGATATAAAAAGCAAATAAAACATAATTCTCTATTTAACAATGTCCATCACTAACGTTATCAAGACGCCGTGCTACTCTAGATAGCGCTATTCTCATAGCCTTTGCTGGCGGCCGAAATATAAATAATAAATGTACCTACCTACGTCATTTTTTATGGGTTATAGCTAATTATTCATGTAATTGTTCAGTTTATTAACTTTACGTCAGGGGTGAATGAACGTAGCAATATTATATCTATGGACTGTTTACATATATTAGAAATCAGATTTATTGTTTGTGTGAAATGCAATATGTGTAATCTCTGATTGTTCTAGCTACTATGCTGGACTTTTATCGGTGTTGAAGTTGCCTGTTTTTTCGACGATGGTTTTTGTTTAGTTGAGATCATTTTTAAAATTATACAATAATAAATACATAGGTACACTATACATGTGGAATTTCTTATGGAGGATTATTTCTGTGCTTTATTTTTTTCTGTTTAATTTAACTGTAAATATTGTACAACGTTGCTTCCCACTGTACTTGATTAAGAATTATCTTTCTTTATTTTAGAGTTAGTGTTAAATGTATTGTGTAGTCTCAAAGATAAGAAAATATATATTTAAATTTATACTATTTATAAAGCTCCAAGAATACTTTTTGATATGATTTAACTTACTTTTTGGATGTTCTTATCTACAGGTTCACAAATTCATTAAACATGTATTGAAAAAAATTAACAGTTTTATATAACAATTACAAAATACGCTATTTTTTAAACGTATAAAAATTTACCAAGTTTCCAAACTTAATGATTCAATTATGTATTTTAATATCAACAAGGACGCTATGCCTTATTTTATTTTTTATTATATTATATATTTATTTATACAGTAGATACGTAATAATGTTTTTTTAAATAAATGATATGTTATAACACTTTAAAGACATTATACTCCCCATAATATGAGCCAAAGCTCGAGCTTATGGGAGGAGTATTTTCAAGCCAAATTAGAGTACAAAGCAGAAACCATTTAAAAGTATTATAGTATTTTTTTTATACAGAAACCATTTGAGACATGTGGGCAATGTTACAATACATTGTTGTACAAAATCAAGGATTTGACTTCTTTCTTAAACTGTTCGTATTTTGGAATGTTCCTTTCTTGAAATTTGTTTTGCGACAACAATGTATTATACCATTTAACTCCCACAACCATAATGATGTTGTGCCATGGTGGTTCTTAAGGTCGGTATCTTTATTTGTCCCTTTGTTCTGTCTTTTACTTATACAGTCTAAGGGGTGAGATTTATTTATAAAATTATCTTTGTAAATTTGGCACAGGGAGTTTTTTTGGATATTTTTGTGAGATGGTACATTAAATTAAATTAAGTTTAAATTAATTGCAAACATTTTTTTATAGTGCTTCAATATATCAAGTCGATTCACAAGGGTTTTATAATTAATTATAACTATTATGTACTGATAATGTTCCTTTCAACAAACAAGGCGTGGAAAAATCTGCCTCCTTATTATACTACGTAACTTGTCTACAAAATCTCTCAATAAATAAAGCAAATTAAGCCCCTATAATATCTAAACCGTGTCTGGCACATGATTTATTTTGGTTACATCACCAACTAACCAGTTTATTATTAAATACAACAATTATTCTATGTTGTTTTTGCATGTTCAAATGCACAGATCTCACATCTCATACATTGATCTCACAGCTGCCAAACTCGATACCGTACGAAATGGAACCAATATATATTGTAACTTTTTCTTAATCGGTCATCTTCAAGGTACCTCGAACTTACGGACTGCTTTCAAACTTCTTCCATAAAAAAACTTTTTTTGTTTAATCTAATAAATATTGCTTTTGTGGCCAAATTTTATTAGACGAAACTTTGCCGTCAAATAGTTCGAATTGATATTGGAAAAATTGGATTCTTTTTCTATCAAATTTAGCGAACACAAATATACACATTTATGAAATTTTCACGCAACGTTTGTAAGTTGCGTGAAAATTTTCATGAAAGTTAGACTTAAGGTTTTATATTTTTGAAATTGGTTTTATTCAGCAAACTTCGAGATGGGAGCTTTCTTTCAGTTGATATAAAGTGTAAAGAATAGTTCAAATTTCATATTGTAAATTAAATTGTCCACCTATTTTATCTCACATATTCATCTATTTAAGAATTAAATTTAACAATTATACACAAAAGCACCTTCACTATAATTTTGCTGGAATTATAAAATGTTAATCACTTTAACAGGCGTTTTATATTTAATACTTCATGGAGCCCAATTACTGTAACAAAACAAATTAAAAAACATCCAGGCTTGAGAAAATCTCGTGGATGTGTGTCCTCTCAACGGGAATCGATCCCAGAAACCCTTGTATAAAAGACCAGAGCTGTGTCACTTTTATTTGGATTGTGAGGGGTCACTTTTATTTATTTATTTTTTTAACATAGAGACGATTATGAACCAGTCGTTTATGACCTTGATAAATATTTCTAGTGTGACATAAAAAAAAAATTAAAAATTGTGAATGTTAGGAGAGAGAAAAAATATGACACAGAATATACTTTTTATTTAACTGTAACTGGTTGCGGATATTTTACACGAACCGTATGTTTTTCCGAGAAATGATTCTCGAAGTTTCGTTGAATTCTTATTCAACATCATCAGGAGGACGACCTTTACCCGCGGAGGTTTAGGGCAGACTGTAACTGCTTTCGAGAGCGTAAATTATATGCACTTTGGTGTGGAGTGTTCACTTCTTCTACAACAGAGGTCGCCAATGTGCAATATGTACTAGTTACGTCGGCGGACTTTACTGCGACGTCTCTCAAGGGTTGAATCAATGTCGTAAGAACAGGGCGCCAAATACTTGATAGTTTGTAACTGTCATCTTTATTGAAATTGCGATGTTTGTGTATTTCAATGGTGGACTCCCTCGCTAATCTGGGTATAAGGTGCGGTTCTGTTGATAAGATTTTTGTCTTGTCAAATCTGATGAAGTGACAGAGATTCCCTTTGGATTCATGTTCGCAGATTGCCGATATATTGGAGTTGTTGTTTTTAATTGCTCCAATATGTTCCTTCAATTGTGTAGCGATATTGCGTTTGGTTTGTCCTATGTAGAATGCTCCACAATCGCATGGCACTCTGTATACACCTGGAGACTCGAACGGTGTGTTATCTTTCACAATACCTAACATACGTGAGATCGAACTATGGGGGCTGAATACTGTTTTTATATTTAATTTCAACAACATCTGACTGATTTTGTCAGTTAGACCTCTGTTGTCTTTTGTCTGTTAACCCGTGTTATTAATGCTGTGGGGACCGACCCTAGTTGTGCTGGATGGTCATGCGAGGTAATGTGTAGGTACCTGTTCGTGTGTGTCGGTTTTCTGTATACAGTATGATAGTTACAAACTATCAAGTATTTGGTGCCCTGTTCTTACGACATTGATTCAACCCTTGAGAGACGTCGCAGTAAAGTCCGCCGACATAACTAGTACATATTGCACATTGGCGACCTCTATTGTAGAAGAAGTGAACACTCCACAACAAAGTGCATATAATTTAAGCCCTCGAAAGCAGAAATCAGTCCGCCCTCTACTTCCGCGGGTAAAGGTCATCCTTCTGAGTACGTTGAATAAGAATTCAACGAAACGTCGAGAATCGTTTTTCAGAAAAACATATGGATCGTTTAAAATATCCGAAACCAGTTACAGTTAAATATGTCTAACAACCATAATAACAACACTTTTTATCCTTGATAAATTAGAAAATAGTTTAAAAACTTACATTTACCTTATTTTATATATTATGTAAAATAATAATCATCTTTCTTACTCCTTTTAGATACACAACCGAAATGAATATGGAAAATCTTAAATTAAATGTTGTTTATTTAATTTTTATGATGGTCGTTTTTTTATCGGTCACAGGTAAGATTTCTTATTATCATATAAATTGTTGTATCTACAATACGAATTGTTGATTTACAAATTGGAGTTGGAATTTTTTAAATTAAGAATCATTTTGGTTTTTTTTAATGTGTTTTTTAGGTTGTGTTTACAGAGATGGTCGGGAAGAGGACGTGATTAAGATGAGAATGTTAAAGGTGAACCGAAGAATGCGCACCCACAATGGTACCGCTGAACCTGAATTAAACGACAACGATGCAAATATCAAAAATTCGCTTTGGAAAATTGTAAGTCGAGTTTTGTTAAGAAATTGATAAAATGTCGAAACAGAAACTGTTTCGAACCAAGATAGGGAAGTATCAGAGAGAGTTTCGATTTCAACTACACCCTTCCCTCGATTTACGCGGCAATTTATTTTCTAGAAATTCCATAAAGGTAAAGCTAAACGCGGAAATCAAGGTTAAGAACGCTTACAAAAATGGTATAAATGTAGGAGACAAATGAATCCCTTGATAATTTTTTTTTATTAATTGACCAAAAAGTCGCTGGACATGAATATAATTTGAGCAATATTTTTTAATTCGCAGTCACTAAATGTTTCTAGAATATTTCCACGCAGGTTCATAGAAAATTCACAACAAGTCGCACGCACGTGGTTACACTTATTTTCAAACTCCAAATAGATACTCCGCTTAATTTTCTCTCGTTAGACGAACTCGCTCACCACAGACACACTGTATTGTCGCTGTATTTCTATATCGCACATTATACGTCAAAACAATAAACTAACTCCGCTATGCTCGCGCCAGACCTTTTATAGGTGACATGGCTTTCTAGATGTTTCGACGACTTTCTTCACTCTTCTGTGTTCACAGAGTGTCTTTGACGGTTCCAGAGGATTTCATAGTGTTGTTGTCTTCGAGAAATTTCGAAAGGATTTGTTACTGCGAAAATCCTTTTAGCTCACAATCTAGTTACAATATGTTCCAGAAAATTTAATTCCGCGTAAATCGAGACTTGACGTTCATATTAAAAAGGTTCCAAAAAATCCGTAAAACGAGTACATACAATAGACGTATGTATATCAAGATATATTCAATATACATTCATATAAGAAAGAGAGAAAAAATATTTTTATAAATATGTATCTTTATTTAATTCAAAATATATCTTTATCACATACATAATTTAAAACTGTATATTCTAATTAAACAATTTTTTATTTCCATATCCAGTACCTACTCGGTTTTTCGGTATCCTGATTAAAAAGTCTACTTCTATTTCTTTGTTATATTTTTAATTGAATTCTTTTTTAATTAAGGTCTCGCAAAAATTTAATTTATTGGCCAATAGAAGATTTTCAACCACATTTTTCTAAGTAAATCGATTTCGTTTTTAAGTAACGTCATCATCAATGTCTACGTTTGTGATTCATTTCATCATATTTATCAATTCCTCTCCGCCTTTTTCCTGGTCAGTAAATAACTCATCAATGAATTTTAAATTTTCAAATCAAATGCAAAATGTTTTTCTCAACCGCGTTAAAGTGAAACCCCGTAAAATGGATACCGCGTAAATAAAGGGATACGTGTATATTTATTTCATTCAAATATTATTTCATTAAATTATTTTTAATCATCCAGATTTAAATTTCAAATATCTCATACTTGACGCACATAATATGTCTTCCAATAGCCGTTCCTCTTTAGAGTTCTGTTTTATACGGACTGTTACCTGTTTTTCTTTTTGATTCATGTGAGAAAAATGGCAATATTATATCAGATTTATTAACCATATTTTTAACCTCCACAACCGTTTGCAGTGACAAAACACAAACTTGCATTTTTAAAGTATGAAGATTTATAAATAAAATAAAAAATTAAATTAGGTTAAGAATCAAAAGATGGCATATCAATTTTATGTGTATTTTAAAAGAAATCAATAAGTTATTATGTATATTGGAGAGTAGTAATGTTTGACGCAGGGTCCTAAAGTGTACGTACAATAAATTTCAAAATATAAGTGATATTTATACCGCGTGCAGGAGATCGGGTAGCCAGGGGGAATGGTTTTATGATTTGCACAATATTCTAATGAGTAATTATGCAAAATTTAGTTACGATTGATCAAAGGGTGCTGGATTATACAGAGTACAGAAAAACACTGAGTTTTTTTAATATATACAGGGTGTTTCGTAACTAGTAGCAAAAACGTAGCGGGAATCATCGTCATTCAATTTTGAATATAAAATATTGCATTCACTTTAGATGAAATGTCAACAGTTAAGAAGGTAAGCGACATCAAAGTTTGCTTAATTTTTGACCTATAAATAAAATGTTCAAGTGTCGCGAATTATACTTACCTATATAGAATATTAAAAATTCATTTGCTCGCAAAAAACAGAGCTGTGTAGAAATTTGAATTAGATTTTTTTTGTCAGAGTTTCAATCATTTTATTCAAAATTAAATGAAAACTCGCCTGAAGTTTTCCCTGCTACCTACGAGAAAACCTGTATGTAGAAATTTCGTCAAAATTCTTAAGAGAAATATGGTAATGGTGTTTCATTTTGATTTATGCACTTGACGCCACATTTAGACATTTTATATAGTTAAGGGCGGATAATTGAAACCAACGGTAAGCATTAAATGTCATTATTTCTCCGAGATTTTAAGATTTTCTCAACCCCTCCGCGCGCCCACCCCGGGAGAGGTTGTAATCCCTTGAACCCTCCCAGTCTGCAAAAGCCAAGAACAAGTCACCCTGTTTTATTTATTATGCTAACTTTAATTACTCCATTTCACTTTAACGGCTGTTTCGTACAAGTCCCATCTGTCTGGCTAAAAATTAATTTAAAATATACGTTTATATATAAAATATAATATAAAATATTATTCCACAGTCAGACATCGTCGCAGGTCCCTTTAACATATCCAATACTCCGATGAAGCCAAAGGGCAGATTTGGTAAGTTTTACTGTAGAAAATATAAACACTATAGGTACGTAGAAAATAAAAAGGAATAAATTACCTAATAAATTTGACAACTTTAATTTTGTTGAAACCTTTGGATTTGGATAACTAATCATATCAAAGTTGTCAGTAACAATAGTGTCACGAATTTATGGAGTTGTAGATGGGAGACAATCAAATACTTGAAATTAAATAAACTTTTATTAATCAACATCACTGAATGCGAATTTAACTGGAGTTCTATTCTGTAATTCGCACAAAACACTCGATAATCTTCCATTTGTATCTAGAAATTGTGATTCACGTCGTTTGCGTCGCTCTGATCACTATCAAACAATTTAGCACTCACCTCGATAACTCGATAAACTGCATTGAAATCTCCCGTCGCTGTCTGTTTCGCTCTTTCCATGTTTTTTTTCGCTGTCAAAAACAACTGACTATCCTGATGGCGGCGCGCGGCGTTCTATTGAAATACATTTTCGAGTTTCTAGACGTTTCGTAAATCTATTAATTCATTCAAGACTCTTTTTGTAATTTCCTACTTACTTAAAAATCCTCGATTACATATTATTCTTTCAGTTTCTATAGTCTCGTGACAACAATGTAAGAAAATTGGGAGTTCCCGACTGTACTTATTTGAAACACAGTGACATGACAAAAGATATGATAACGTGACGTTAAAGGTTGTAAATATTTGTTATGATAGAACTTATGGTTAATTTTATTCGATTGGGGCAACATCCGACAGATGTCTTCTTAATACATATAAATTAAATTAAATTATGTAATATTTTCAATGTAAAACACATGTTAGGAGAGTTTTTATAAATATGTTCTAGCATTAAATAATTTTACCTATTTGCAGGAGGTGATGCACAGAGTTGGGGTTACGAAGGTAAATAAACGCACATGGTTTTTGGTGTTAACGTTTCATTTAAAAATTTTGATGGATCAGCGAATTATCAATTTTAAAAAAATGTAAATGCACACGGAATACGTGTTACACCAATATTTTTACTATTTTCAAGCTTAGCTTATTTCATATGCTATGAAAAAAGAACTTATTTGGTGGTCACCTGTAAAAAGGCATCAGGTGAGCGTCAAAATTACTAGTTCAACAAGGCTCACAATTACATTACTCAAAGTAAAGAACCACACATTTATAAAGGAAAAATATTAAAATAGTTCTCACCGCATGTATTTACGCATATTTCAAATGTAATAAATATGTAGTGTCCGGTGCTTCAGCACTTCACCTGGATATGATGAAATATATTTCAGTTTTTCGAATAAATCAACTTTTAGATTTTAGTATGTCGGTACCCACTTTCCTTATTTTCAAGAAAAATTTTATTTGATTCTGTATTCGAACGAAAAAAAATGTGTCGTTTTACAGATCAAAAATCTTGGCGTTCAAAATTTCCTGGGTGCGATGGCAATCAACAGTCTCCTATCAATATCAGACTCAAAGATACTGCTGAAGAAAGGGGTTCTTGCTTTCTATGGAGGAATTATGGAGTACTTCATCCACAAATGAATATAAGCAACAATGGATACACAGGTATGGTACTAATTAATTATTACCTATTGGACCCGGTGAAGTTTGGTCCTTGAAAATTTAGTCACAATGGATCGCTTTACTGTGGAAAAATGCGCGTTCTACAAACCACGATCCTTTTGTTCGACACCTGTTTCGCGCTCACTACCATTACACAGTATGAACCAATGGTAGAGTATTTATTTAATTAAATCGTGGCTCAAGAAGTTTGATTAGAAGAAAACCGAACGGCATGGAGCAGAAGAAGAGAAGAGAATGTTGCGCTAGTTAACAAGTTTATACGAGAAGATCCGAGCTGGTCAAATCGCAAGCATTCGAATGCTATTGAGATAGGTACTAAGATCAACTTTGCGTCGAATTTTGAAGCTGGACTTGAAACTACACTCATATGAGATCCAATTGATGCAAGATTTGAAACCCAATAATAATATTTCACAAAAACGTTTCATCTAGACTGAATGTGTTCGAATGGTTTACAAATTTCAATAACATTTAATTTTCCGAAGAAGCCCATTTCCATTTAAACGGGCAAGTAAATATGCAGAATTGTAGGTTTTGGAGAAAAATTAAAACATCCAATGCTTCTTCATTCTTGAGTCATTGTTATATTGCGTAACATATTGCAGAATATAGTCACAAATAAAAGGCTTTTACAGAATTACTATTATAATTATAATACTTGTATGGAACTTTAATGGCTTAGTACTGTTGATTTTCTCAAGTGGGTGCTTAATTTTAATTTTTAACATCAATAATTCCCTTCCACTTTTGATTTTTAATTCGACTTATAAGACATAAAAAAAATTTAACCCCCCTTTATTTTTGCAGTCGATACCGATGTTCTCGTATAGAATTTTTTTATTGTATATAATTTTAAATTATTACAGAGTACAGTTTTCTTATTAAGTAAGTATACAAATGCTCGACGCATAAATTAACATTCGTATTAAAGTTTTGTCGTATAAACCGAAGATTCTTAAATATACTATTGAATCTACAAAAAATCGATTGTCATTTTATTATCTTAAACTATCCAATTTACTTTAAAGAAATTTGTTAATTAAAGATAATAAACCAAAAACCGAATTTTTGCAGATTCGATAGTAAACGTAAGGACCCTCGAAATGTTCAAATTCTGAACATGTGGTTAACCAGGTTACCAGCTTTGTATAAAAATAAAAAATAAAACTCCGCTACCATTTTCCACCCCTTTGACACGTTCTCTCCCTCGCAGTGGAAGTCTTCGGCCCCTGGGGCAACGGCAAGCCGGAGAACCAGCCCGCGGTGTCGGGGGGGCCGCTGCAGGGAGAGTACAAACTGGACAGCGTCCACTGGCACTGGGGGTACGATGACACAGACGGCGCTGAACATGCCTTCAATTCCAAAAAAGAACCGCTAGAAATGCAACTAATGCATTTCAGCGCGCAATACTCGTAAGCGTAAAATTTATTTAAATTCAATTTACCCAGTACTTTTTGAATTATTAATGTAATATATTTAGTTGACGGCAAATTTACTAAATAAAGCCATGTATTCACTAGGGGACAAATTGTCCCTCAACAGCACGCGCGGCATAGAGTCTACGTGACGTTGCAACGTCGTGCACTGTTCCGCGACCTCGCGCACAACATAGCGCGGCATTTCTACGTGCCGTGGCAACGTTGCCATGCGCACGGTACCCGAGCGTACTCACTGCAACATTCCGCGGAGCGTCAGTACCACGTGGTATGTTTACAAGTGAATACGCATGCGCTGTATCTGTCAAGATGACAATGCGGGGAAACGAAATCGTTCTTGAACTCATCGAGCTGTATCGATCGAAGATCGCATAGAATGTCCGTCCTTCTTTCTCTTTGCAGTAAATAATTTCGCATTCTCCTCTTACTTTTCGATAACTCATAAACAGATACGCGGCTATCATCATAACCTCATAGGGCGATATATTTCCGCGACGTCTGGAAAACAATAATTATTTGCAAAAAGGACCTTGTTTTTAATAATATTCAATTTACTACAGTAAAACCTCGTTTATTTGAAATTGCGACCCAAAAAAACATTTCGAATTGCGCGGAACCCCGTTTTCGCCAAATGAGATACCGCAGCTGTCAACATAAGCTCATCGGGTGACATTTCCGCGAAAAGATATGCGAGTCCCGGTGTGTACACGTCAAATGGCCGCGTCATTGTCCCCGAAACATGAGCGTAGATGTTAATGCGACATGCCGAGCGGAATGTTTCGCGATTTGTCCCCTAGTGAATACGTGGCTTAATACACGCGACACGGTACTTCTGTCTTTATTACCAACACCGTGCGCGTGTGTACAGAATCGCGGCTACGAACCTTAGAGTAATTCGGAATAATACGGTCTCTGTAGATTGTATATACTCTAAGCTACGAGCAGAGTGGCCGGCCGGCCGGCTCGCTGCAAGTACATACCTCGCTACTCCGCAACGAACCGCGTGGCGTCACTCGCGCCGTGTGCGGATTCCATATATATACTACAATTAATGAACCAAGCAGAACAAATATCTCTGACTAATTGAGATGAGTTTAACATATTTTATATTTGAGTGCTTAACAGAATATACGACTTTATTATATTTAATTTGGAGTCTGACAAGAAGATATTCAATTATATAAATATTTAAATTTTTGTTTACAACTAAAAGTATTTATTAATATTAACAACATTTAATACATGATTATGTTTTATTTATCAAATTTCATTATTAATTAATAAAATTAAAACTACAATGTATTTATTAGTATGTTCTATGAACACAATTACTAAATCTTGACCACAGATAGATAATTATTAATTAAGATGTATTATAGATATTTAACAGAGACGTAATATTATAGATGTCTCACGAGGTATAAAAGTCATAAAAGACGATTACAAAAAATATTGTTTCATACACTAGTCAAAATAATATATATTATTATTGTGTATAATGAAATCTCTTTTACCAGTAGAAAAAACTATTTTAAATTTTAAATTTGTGCAAGTTTTTATAATTTTATTTGACTTGTATTGAATCGAATGAATTTTTCATAATCGATTTTAGTTACCGTCAAATATCGGAAAAAAATGCAAACTTTGACATTGCATATCTCCATAACTATTTACATTAGGTCGTAGTTGCTTGGATATTTTTGATTAACAATTAAGGCAGGAATCCACCTGTTGAGTATTGTGGACTAGCTCTGTTACACCCCCTATATACAACTTTTAAAATTTGATAGATCACATCTATCAAAATACATGAATAAAATAATGTGGTTATTCTCGGCCACTCAAGACAGGTCGTAAGCCCTCTAGACACTCTATTAAGACTTCCATATATGCTTTCTATATAAACATAGCTTTATATCTGTGAGACATCTATAAGCAATCTTAATTAATAGTATCAAACTACCTTATTTCAAAACAAATGTGTTTGTTTAACCCATAAAATAATTTACATTAAATTTACACGGGTATGAAATTATTTTGACGAATTATATTCACGAAAATACGAGAAGGTAGGTATAAGTAATAACTTTATTATTATTAACAAACGATGTAATTTTATTACCCAGTTTAGTGTTCTCTCTGAGCACAACTACAGGTACTTTATATATAATAATACTTATTACACCTACAATGCAAAAAAATGCAAATAATCTTATATATGTCTTCCGGTTTGTGTTTTTTTGGGGTATTATGCCGTGTTTTTTTTTACCTTTCTGGCCAACGTTTCGAATCCCATTTAAGAGTTCATTATCAGGGCTGATGTGAGTGCTGATATTGTGGGTAAGCAAGTACTGGCTCGCAATGCCGTGACCCTGCTTTCGAAGGTATTGCAAGTCAATACTAGCGTATCAAGCCACAACATTGGTCAGAAAAACACGGCGTGTCACCTAGAAAACACAAAGCAGAAGATTCCGAATATCCGTGAAAACGAAAGAATCCATGAAATCCGTGAAACGTAAGAACGCTTTTTTCTTTCTTGTGAATATAATTATTTCAGCATATTCAGTGAAATATAAGAAAATATAAAATTAATTACACAAATATTTAATTTTCCAGCGAATCTGGGTAAAAAAACTGTTACTATTATGAAAAGTATATTCGTCTTAATGGTCGTTTTACAAAATTAAAAGATATTGAATCACAGAATTCTAATGCCATAACCATGGTTTTCGTGAAAAATATTTCATCCAAGTTTACAGCTACATTAGTTCATAAATTTATTTATTTTTTAAGTCAATATGCATTCAATGCTTAAAAGTAACCCCGATGAATCGGTTAATTAGCGCCCCGGTTTGTTATATTTTTTTTTTTCATTTATTTATACAGTAGATACATAATAATGTTTTTTATAATAAATCATATCCATGTTATTACCTATTAATGACATTACACTCCCCATAATATGAGCCAATAGCTCGAGCTTATGGGAGGAGTATTTACACGCCAAATTAAAGTACAAAAGCAGAAACCATTTAGAAGTATTAATTTTTATTATAAAAAAACCATTTGAGACATGTATATCACTGTCCAAAATCAAGGATTTTACTTAAACTCTTCGTATTTTGAAATTTTTTCCTTGAAATTTATTTTTCGATAACAATGTAATGTATACGTACCATTTAACTCCCAAGAATGTATAATGATGCTGTGCCATGGTGGTTCTTAAAATTAGTTTCTTTATTTGCTCCCTGGTTCTGTCTATTACTTATACGTCTAAGAGATGGGATTTATTTATAACATAATCCATATATATATTTGCCATAGGGAATTAGTATTGTATATTTTTGTGAGTGATGGTATACTAAATTCTTGAAATATATTTACAGTCGGATAGTTATAAGGTTTTTTGAGAATCGTTTAATTATTTTTTATATTATGATTAATGGCTGTATTGTGAATTGACAAGTCCCTCCCCACCCAATAATACCATACCATAAGAGGGAACGCACCAATTACATCAAGTTTAACCTTCCATGAACTGTGGGGAATATCCAATTTAATATTTATACTTAAAAAATATTTTTTAGGAGTCTTCAAAATGCCCTCGCATCAGATGATCCAGAAGCGGTGGCCATAATTGCCATTTTGTTCACGGTATGATAAAATTAATATATTTATTATTTAGCGTTTTTGTTGTTACTTAAGTACTCATACTTTCAAACATAAATGACTCATTTCAATACTACGTATTTTTCAGGAACCATTCTGAACAAAAAAAAATCAAAGTTACACGTTTTGGTATATTTTTCATTAATTAAGATTTATTATATATATATCACAGAAACGAAACTTTTATGGAAAAATTCTACTTCATTCGGCCTTTTTTGGGCGTTTAAAGGCCTTTCGACCTGCCATTGGCGGACTTAAGTGATCACTTTTTGATTCAAATTTGGAATGTTATATTTATGGCATTTGCCTCACTTATTTTATTCAACACAATTATCCTATCACCGTCTATGCTTGAAATCCATTGATTCATTAATATATTAATATGAAATAGTATATAGATTTCACAGGTGGTAAAGAGAAAATGAGACTACATATATTTTTTGTACATTGTGCAAAGTGATCTCAATCCAGCCAATGACCGGTCGTGAGCCCTATAAACGTCCAAAAAAGACTTCTATATACACTTTCTCATATAAATAGATTCATTTCTGTAAAATTTATCTCGTCTTAATGTTGATCGCTCTGGGAACAAAATCTAGTACTTTTGTTTTTAAAAAAAAACTTTAATTTTTTTTATTACTTTATTATTTTTACTTTTACTTTTACTGTATGCAAATCGATAATAAAAGAGCCAATTCGTGTTGTATTGAAAGCTGAAATTGGAAACTTAAATTCATAATTTAACTAGGCGTTGCACGGGTTAAGGATTAAGTTAAAAATAAATTTGTGGGGGTAAACAAAGGTTCGATTCGAATGGTATAGATTTGCATCGAAAATATATAAGCGGAGGGGAAGGGTTAAAAGAATAGGGGGAAATGTTGCATATGTCACCCGCCGAGTCCTTAAGAATAAGTTTTCAAATTTTGAGTCCGATCGATCAAACGGTACAGATTTGCATCGAAAATATATCAGCGGAGAGGAAGGGTTGAAAGAACAGGAGGGGAATGTCAAATATGTTACCCGCCGGGTCCTAAAGAATAAGTTTCCGAATTTCGAGTCCGATCGTTTGAAAGGTACAGATTTACATCGAAAATATATCAGGGGAGGGGAAGGGTTAAAAGTATAGGGGGGAAATGTCGCATATATTACCCGCCGAGTCCTTAAGAATAAGTTTCCAAATTTCGAGTCCGATCGGTCAAACGGTACAGATTTGCATCGAAAATATGTCAGGGGGAGGGAAAGGGGTATGAGAATAGGGGGGAAATATCACCTATGTTCCACGCCGGGTCCTAAAGCATAAGTATGCAAAATTTGAATCGAATCGGATAAACGGTGTGAATTTGTATAGAGAACATACAGACAAACAGACATTGAGTTTTATAGGTATAGATTTAAACAAGAAACTAAAACATTGGTTCAAACACTGTTCGTCCAAAACATTACCCTCAACACGCCCTTGAAGGTTGCCACATCGTCTGGAAACATAATGAAATTTGTATTATGAAGATATTTTTTTCTCAAGACTTCATCAAACTTGATTCTCTAAATTCAAGTACCTACTAGAGAATTAGAGATTTAAATGAGTAACACCATTACTCGATCAGCCAAAAAATAATAAACTTGTAAGACAGAAAAATCAGCTCAACTACTGTTATGAAGATTTTTAGGATATTTTCCTGCAAATTTTTATGTATTGGATACAGTGATGATATTATAACCAGTTACACAGTAACCGTTATATAAGATTTGTGCAGGTTGTGTTGATTATTGGCATTTGATTTTTTGCAATTTGACGAACAACCATCTGTATTTTTAGTTAGCAATCACCCATATAATCTGATACACATCTCAAAGAAAAGTACGATGAATTACTGGTTAAAATAACGATTTGACATACATTAATTGGATATCACATGGACACTACGATAACAAAATCCTTAGAAAATATGTGATTTTAGCTGTATCCCATCAAAGCTAAGCTTGCTAAGCCCTAGAATATATTTATATTCTCTTTTTGGCGGTTCACGGAAACGCGACTGTAGCAACACGCTTGATGCGGCCGGTTCGGGTTTGGTGACCCAGGGTTCAAGCCCCATTTCGGGCCGCTTAATTTCGTTTTTTTTTTAGCCGTGAATTCGAACGAATTACGGACGTTACATGAAATAATGGGACAGACAGACGGACGGACGGATAGATGACGAAATTATTTTATTTGATAAGCGGCGTCTCTTGGATAGCACATGAGGCAAACAGCTCAATATTACAAGTAATGAATACTTATTTGTTTTCAACTATTCATTACGTTTAGATACTTTGGTGAGGTCACAAGGCACGGAGAGGCTTCCATGTTGCGAACGCAACAAAAAAGATTTTCTGTCTCGCTAGCTCGCCTACCTACCTACCAACGCAATAGAGGCCACTAAAACATAGTCGTTATTAAAAAAGTTGCACAGCGTATCATCTTTTACTTATATTTACAAAAGAGATGCTGCATCGTAACTGATGAATACTTAACTACCTACTATAGAGAAAATTAAGTGGAAGCACGAATAGAACATATTTTTGCAAATACCTAAGTAATTATTTATACAACATCATTAATCTATGAATCAGACCAATAATTGAGGGCATCTCTATAAAAGGGGTATATAAAGTACATTAGGTCGCAAAGTGATTTATTATTTTTATATGGTCTATATAACCGTAAGCACCATGTGTAGTATTTTATTTTTCATGATTTCAACTCAATCTTGCCGAAATTCGACCCCGAAAGTTGGTTAACACGGAAAAAGCGCAAATATTCATATTAAAAATTTGACGGATGCCGTCAGTTTGACGGTTTGATTAGTCATCAACGTGAATAAATAAATAAATTTCAAAACTAATATCCACAATTGTCCATAAAGAGTGAATATTAGAAAATAAAAAAAACTGAAATTGTGGTTATTTATTTCACTAATTGTATTTTCTCTCTCCCATAAATTTTTTTTTGTCTGTAGACCCTTTTCGTAGGGACGCTTTCAATTGATATTTACTAAGCACTGTCATTTTTAGCCATCCGCAGATAAACTTCCGCTGGTCACAGCAATAATCCAGACGCTGGAACGCGCCCGCAGGGGGATGGTTATAAACCCCCCTGTCCTCCCCCTCAACATCGTGGAGCAGAAGAGCGACAATTACTACACGTACACTGGGTCCATCAGCATCCCTCCATGCAATGAAAATGTTCGATGGATAGTCTTCGCTGAACCTTTGCCGATCGCTTCTGAGTTTGTGAGTATTTACCCAAGTAAAAACAAATATTGCAGGAGGCCAAGGCCTACAATGAGCTGCGCAGCCATCGATGATGGTGATGAAAAACAAATATGTTTAAGTGAAACTTATTTTACCAAGTGTTGTGCTTTCAAACGTACGTAGAATTTTTTAATTAAGATAAATTACAGAAGCCTCACAGAGAAAAATCTATTTACATGGGAAACATGTATGGAAGTCATTATAGGATGGCTCAGGGTCATGAACCCTGAAGCCATGTATTCATTAGGGGACAAATCGCGCAACATCATATATTTCACTGAGAAGCAAATGTCGACTTTTCGCTGAAGTCTTATCCAGCGTCATCAGGAGAGCGTCCTATCACCGCGGGGGTGGAGGCCGAACTGATTATTTCTTCCGAGGTCGTAAATTATATTCACTTTGTTGTGGAGTGTTCGTTTATTTTACGATAGAGGTCGCCAGTGTGCAATTTGTACTAATTACATCTTCGGGCTTTTCTGTGACGTCTCTTAAAGGTGGAATCAAAGTCGTCAGAACAGGGCGCCAAACACTTGATAGTTTGTAACTATCGTCTCTATTGAAATTAGATGTGCTTCTCAGTGAAATATACGGTTCGTTTAAAAGATACGTTTAATTTGATTATTTATAAAAATTTAAGTTTTTATTAACACTTGACACAAAAAGAAGAATCATCACAGTAAAATGCAAATATTCTTTCGATTTAAATACATAAATAAAAAAATTACATATCAAAACTAGGGGTTATTACTCGGATAACTTAAATAGGTATTATAAATTAGGAAAATCGTTAACCCCCTCCCACCACTTTTTCTTCTCCCTGGCTTCATCCCAACTCACTGTCATCATCGACCATTGGGGTCGGTTTTCCTCGTTTTTAAGCTATAAATCCTCCTATCCTGGATAATGCCTCCCAATCCGTACCTCTTCATCTGACCATCCCTTTGCACTACCCATTTGTTTTTCTTCGGTCTTCCTGTGGATGTAATTCGGTAAGATCCTGGACAAAATTTCTTCCTTCGCTTCATTATGCTTGTCCTGACGTGATGTCATTCTCTGGATCACCGAGAGGAGAATCATCCTCGCTTCCAGACAGGGTAGGTTTTATACCCCTCCCATCAAACTAACAAATCAATCTGTCTATTCTGGGAAAAAAAAATAGTACGTTTCTTGCCCAGATTAAGAAAGCCTCGCTTCCAAAGCATGTAGAATTTTCGTAATAAAAATTAATCGTGACTATGCAAAGTATTTATTCTTTCATTTTCAAAGTGATGCCACAAAGTGGTAAATTTAAAAAATTAGTAGAAGAAGGTATACATATCTTCATTATCACCTATAAAATTTGCATGATGCCGCACAATGCAATAAATAATACAACAATATTTCAATATTTAATTTCGTTATATTTTTTTTATTTTATATTAGACTAGCTGGTCGTACCCAGCGTTGCACGGGTTAAGGATTAAGTAAAAAATAAGTTTGTGAGGGAAAACAAAGGATCCCCTGTTCTCTAAAAAGCACTGTTTCCATTTAATGTTAACATAATTTATTGTAACATAACTGTAATACTTATATATATGGTATCGCAAACTTTTTTGTAGATATTAATGTCCTCTATAAAACTGCAGTATATCGCTTTGCTCTATTGTCAATATTTTCCGCAGCGTACGCCGTATAAGGTTTTTTTGGTATTTTTTTCACACGTTGGGTTATATTATCGAAGTTTTCATACGGATCCCTAACATTTTTGAAAATATTCTATAGCTTATGTTCATCAGGAGTAATGTCGGATTCTAAATGTGAAAGAATTTTTCAAATCGGTCTAGCAGTTTTGGAGCCTATTCAATGCAAACAAGCAATCAAATCTTTCCTCTTTATAATATTAGTATAGAAAAGCAAAATAAATATTTTGGTTGCAACCTAGATTGTGATTTTTGTACGTAATCTTCATCCTGGGAATTATAATGTTTTCCTCTCGCGTGTTTCAGGTTTATTTTGGGCATTTTCATAACAAACACAAAAGTTAATAATTAAAACGTCATTTTATATTGATAATATTAGGTCCTTACATATGAAATTGGCGTTTTGACGTACTGGCAAATTTGATCTCAAATATCTTCTCTTTGGTTAGGAATTCCAAATTCAAATTTATACAGCTATTTACTCATGTATTTGTGTTTTGAAAATTATAATTCATTTGTTTTTTCCTCAATTGTTTTTTTCTTTGCGTCGCTCAGTTTACAAAATGAAAAACTTGAAATATCGCGTTATTTACCAGTACGAGTTCCACCGTGGCACCAGTGCTGCAGAAACGGCTCGAAGGATTAATGATGTGTATGGCGACGGTGCCGCAAAAGAAAACACAGTGCGTTTTTGGTTCCAACGTTTTCGTTCTGGAAATTTCGACCTGCAGAACAAGCCCCGTGGACTGCCGGAGACCAAAGTTGATAATGAAGAATTGAAGGCTATTGTGGAAGCGGATCCATCGCAAACCACATCCGAGTTAGCTGCAGGCTGCGGTGTTAGTGATAAAACTGTTTTAATCCACTTGAAGCAAATTGGTAAGGTGAAAAAGCTTGAAAGGTGGGTACCTCACGAATTGAGTGAAGCAAATCAACAAACGCGCGTTGACTGCTGCGTTGCATTACTCAACCGGCACAATAATGAAGGGATTTTAAATCTTAAATCTGGCCAGACGATTACGGCAGATGTCTATTGTCAACAACTGCAAACCATGATGGAAAAGCTAGCTGCTAAACAACCGAGGGTGGTTAATCGCTCTAGGCCACTGCTGCTTCATGATGATTAGACCACACACTGCGCAACAGACGGCTACCAAATTAGAGGAGCTTCAATTGGAATGTCTAAGACATCCACCGTACTCTCCGAACCTTGCCCCAACAGATTACCATTTTTTTCGAAATTTGAATAACTTCTTGCAAAGGAAAAAATTCACCTCCAATGGGGCAGTCCAAACCGCCTTCAAAGATTTTATTGATTCCCGTCCGAATGGTTTTTTTAGTAAAGGGATCGATGAACTACCTATGAGAGGGCAAAAGTGCATAGATAGCAATGGTACATACTTTGATTAAATAAATATATTATAATAAAAAAAAATCGGCTTTATGTTCCTCCCATACTAAACGCCAATTTCATATGTAAGGACCTAATATATATTATTTTTTATAATATAATTATATCGATTTTATATAACTTTGGATCGATTTTTAACCCTTTTCCCGTGATCCAATCGAGCTGAAACTTTGCAAGCTGACTTGTGGCGACGATCAAGAAGATCTATCAAATTTCCGTTAAAAAAAATTAAAAATTAAGTATAATTTTGGATTTTTAGAAATTTTTAATGGTTTTTTCATACAACTTACTAATTTACGTATGAATTTTTGAAAATTTTTTATTACTTCCCTTTCGTAGCGTCGCTCGACCGAAGTCCAACGCGTAGGTTAAGCGCCAAACCAGTTTCCACTGGTAAATGAGAAGGGGAATATAATAGAAACTTGTTTTTATGGGTTACTTTTTTATATGTGATTAATACCTATATGTTACTCATCAATAATGATGGGAAACTATTTCTTTCTCTCAACGCTACGAAATGTTATAAAAGCAGCATAGTAATCTATGTTATAACGCTATCTTCCATGCATATTTGAAAATAAAGAATTATATTTTTTTAAATTTCCTCACCAAGGACACTAACCAAGTTAATTACGATAAAAAATTATATCATTTTTGTTAGAAAGTATTCTGTAGAATAAATAGGTTGTCAAAATCGAAACAATTAAGTAAGCAAATAGAAGTAAGCTTTATTATAACTTATATAAATTGCATATGTTTGATTATCAAATTGTTAACTTTTCGCATAATTAAGTAGGAAACAAATAAAAAGATAAGAAAAAAATTTATATGATTTGATATGAAAGTAGACTCCATGGCATAGAAAATAAGATTGTAAAGGAGTGACTTAGGTGGTTCAGGCATGTTGATAGAATGAATATATAAAATCATATTTGACAGTGAATTTCTCAATGTTCATACGCTCGCTAAATTATATTCCAAACCAAAAACATGTCGCAGTTTCATATCTGTCGAAGTAACAGCCGCGACTGACTATAGTGGGCTCCAGTTTCACTCTAATATGTTATTTTAAGGAACCAGCTCCCTGTTTTTTTTTTTTTTTTTTTTTTTAAGTTAGGTTTAAGGAACCAGCAGAACCAGAACACATCCCTGCTGTCGATAGCCTTCATAAGCCGCGTCAGTAAAGTGAACACCCGCCATACCCGAACCGGATATTCCGAATATTTCAGAAATTACGTACACCATGTGTATAGATATCGGTAACACTTGAAGACCCCGTGGCAAGAAGTTGTTAACTAAAATTTAAGTCATTTTGAGATAATTAGACATTTGCATTTCGCCTTTGAAAAATATATTTTATTGCTAATTCAAGGTTAACTTTTATTAATTTATGTCACTTAAATATCAAAAAAGTATTTACAAAGTAAAAAACGCATTTATGCACAAAAAATAAAAATATACTAATTTTCCCTAAAAATGTAGTTAACAACCATTTTTTCGCCTCTGGAACACTTTTTTAATAGAATAACACCTTTTTAAAATTGGTGAAATACGAACATCAAACAACCCTTCGAATGCTTTCCGTTAGTTTACCATCCATTATCCAAAGTTACAAAATACCTGGCATGTTAATTAATAAGACAAAACATAGTATGTACCATTTAAAATTATTGAAAAATAATGTATAAGTACATATTATAATAGTCTTCAAATAAAAACAAATATATGACAGTACTGCCAGAGTAAAATTTATATTAATATGAGTTTGAGTAGCTTGTTGGCTTTGTGGTTAGGACTTTCGCCTCGTGATCCAAAGGTCGCGGGTTCGAATCTCACTCCAGACCAGCAAGTTAGTCCTATTTTCATAGCGCAAGCGTTTAGCTTAATTTGAAAATAGTAAGAATATTGATGTGACACGTATTCCGTGTTTGCATCACTATTTTTTTTTTTTTTAAATTAACAATAAATAATCCAATCAAATTAAAAGGGTGTTAATTTCAGAATGATGGCATGAACATGTTATTATTGAAGATAACATGTTCTTCCCATTAGTAACTGATTTGATTTTTATGAAAAGTTTAGTTAACATCCCTATGATTTGAACATGTTCTAATTATTTTTAAGTTCTGAACTTATTTTCAATGAAAAAAGCGTACAATACTTAGTTTAGACGGCTTATTAACTCATTTTTGACAAAAATGTTAGTTAACAACTTCTTGTCATGGGGTTTTCACTTAGTAAAAAAAATCAATACTTGTGTACGATGACGGATGGAATTGTCACCACCACACGCTGGTTGGATTTAATCTGATCTCCGCCGATGAAGATTGATTCTGACACCCGAAATATATACTCCAACATCCAGCTACGTACACAGCTGAAATTGCACTTACAGAGTTCATCCTTGCATATCGGGTGCTGATCTAATCTTCGATTCTCCCAGCTTCATCAAATTCGGAAACAGATCGATCCGTCTATTCCGAAAGGCTATCGGCTACGTTGAATTTAGAAACTACACGAATAAGAATGTCTATTCTCGAAGAAAAAGACACTGGAACTTCTCTTTCCAACTGTCGACTGGTCGGATTTAATAAAGTTTTAACTGACTAGCGATTGTCATAGAACATGTCGGATTTCAGTTTCGACCAAACACACTTCATCATTTCACGGCTGGCAGCCGGCGGTCACGAAACAACTTCCTTTCATAAAAAATTAAATCTTAAAATGAGAAAATATTTTTTTCTCAATAGTGACAACACTAAGAGCGATCACAGTATATGCGTATGTCAACAAAAACGTTGGGCAATTTCTCACACTTACATTAAATATTGTTTAGGCGATTGTTGGGATTAGAAAAAAAGGGCCCCACCCTTTTAATTTTATTGACATATGCATACACTGTGGCTGTTGATAAAAATATATTTTCTCCTTTCTAGTCATAATTTCAAATGTCTGTCTTTCCGTAACTCCCTGCAATCAGACTGGAATTACAACGACAACACTGATGGTGACTAGTCGCTAATGCGGCTCGAGCGCCCGAGTGTGACTCGTCAATCAGCGCGCGGCTCGGGTTGCACGCAAGGGTCGTTACTAGTTATTATTATTTCCCATGAATTTTCATGGGTTTATGGATAGTTTTTTCATAGAAGTATGTTTTTAATATTTTTTGAAATAACTAATGTGGTGTTCTACTTTTTAGTGTTCGTCATATTTAACCCAAATTAAATTCCGTTTATTTTAAATACGGACGATTTAATATTAACCAGATCGGACAAAGTCGACGAATTTCTCTGACAATTTGACAATTTTTCAATGCTTAAAAATAATCCCACGTTGAAATTTCAAGATAGTGCTAGATAAGTTATTAAACATTTCCCAACCATAAGTAATAATATTGGGCAATTTCTCGTTCAATCAAATCCACAAGCTCCGAGACTTTATGGACTCCCCAAAATCCATGAAACCCATTAGGCCAGTTGTATCATATGTAAGCGCACCGAATTTCAAACTGTGTAAAAAACTTAACCACTTAATTCATTCATATAAACTGTTCAATCCAAAATATACTATTAGAAATAGCATTGATTTCACCGCCCGTATAAAAAACCTATATGTCACTTTTAAATTCTAAAATTTCGTGTAGCATTAAAAACATTTCTTTTGAAATAGTACAAACTGACATATTTAATTTCAAATATGTGAAATTAATGAATAATTACTGTATTTTCATCAACAATACGTCTCTCTGCCAAATTTCAGAATAATTGAAAAAAAATTAAGATCAAATATTTATTACAAGATTTCTCGCTGACGTACATTAATGAAAAAATGTACAAAAATCACGAACACCATAGGAAAATAAAATTACATACTGAAAAATATCAAACAAAATGCAGCTCGTATTATTTTTAAATAATCCTTGTTCGCGGTGTCATATAATTGTGAAACTTATTATTGTATGTAAATTTATTTTACTTGTATACTTAATTTATTTATTATTATTTTACAGATGGATGTATTCAGATCATTCAAAACTAAAGGAAAACCTCTGGAGGATAATTTCAGAAGTTTACAGCAAATCAACAAACGTAAAATATTCCATCACAAAAGTTGTTTTCATAAATAAAATGATATTATATTCCATACCTACTATGCTTATTTCAGATCATTATTTATATATTAATTTATAAATCTATTAGCTGTATTTAACTTTTTCACAAAGCCGTACAATTTATATTTATTTTTAATTTATTTTTTTTATTATATATATTTATCAACACATCCGGTGAATGGCTGATACTACTAAATCATATTAATATTCAATTAAAATACATTTTATGGCCTAGCAAACATTTTATTTACAAAGAAATTTTCAGATCAATCACAGTAAGAGAATATAAGAAATTCCAGTGACATTTGTTTGGAATCAAAAAAACCTTGATAATTTTATAAAGTTGTTTGAGTTACACCTATATTTTGCTTAGTTGTCATTGGTATCAATTCTTTCCCATCAATATATCAATATTGGTAAATATCCTATCGATATATGTACTTATATATTTATTATATCACCATAGACTGTAGGTTACAAATTCTAATTTGAAAATGTTATAAGTATTCAATGCATAAAAAAATATATGGATTATAAAAATAAAGAAAATAAAATTTATGTAACAAGTTTATTATATTTTTACCTTATTAATATCATCAATTAGTATTTTTTATTTTGGATAAACATAATTTTTAACACATAAAAAAATCAATAAAATTTCTTAAACTTCAATTATTGGTTGAGACTTGAATGTAATAACACAGTATACTAAGAACAGTAATACGTCTTCATACAAACTGGCCGCTACCCATTAGAATGTGGGCGTGCGTGCTCGGCGCCTTGTACGCACGCAATGTGACGCACACATTGACATAGAATATGGGGGCACAAGGCGGCGGCAGTAAGGGCCGTGCCTTCGGTGCCATTCGCGCTCGCAGCCGCCGCTTTAGAAAAAAAATGCGCTTCCTGAAAAAAATGCCTTTTTTATGTTTGTGGTGCTGTAACGTAACCTGACTGACTACCTAAACTAAATACCTAACTATAAAGTTTAATAATATGTAAGTTTACGAAAGCCCAAAGCTTGAGACTTTAAGCTACCGAATTGAGTTTTATTACGACTTTTGTGACTTTTAAGCACACGCTTTATGCTTTAAGCTACTAGATGAAAACTTAAGTCGAACTTAGAACTTCGGAAGTATATTTACTTGAAAGCTAATATTATATATTTTTTTTTTGTTAAGAATTTATATTTTCAAAATTGGCCAGTCGTGATCTTTCTAGTGGTTAGGAAAATTCCCCCTCCGTTGTGTTCGTAGCTATCCAAAATTCTTTTGATATGTGGTGAGATTCGTATTATTATTAACGCGACTAGACTAATATAGAACGGATTCTTACCTAACTATGGAAATAACAAACGCACGTAACTAATCCGTACTCGTAATTAACATAACAGATTCATTTACTAAGGATGATAGAACGCCAAACCGTTATCGACACGAAATCCACGTATTATCTTCAAACACTTATCGACGAAATGCCAGAGACATAAAACATATTTCCGAAATTACTTTGGGCCCTTCTAGAAACCGCTCTAGAATTCTACAGTTTCACCTATACGAGAGATAGCCGATATCGTCCACGTCCTGAGTCGGCCTAAAAGTCAATTATATGCGGCGTAGCCGAGGAATAAACGCTAGTAGCATAACTTCCTTACATAGTACAGTCATAACTATAATACCACCGGGGCTAAAATACAGAAATATAAAACAATACAATCGTTGTCAAGTTAACGGCATGCGTTTAAGATTACATACGCCTTGATTATCAACACCTCATAATAGCAGCTTAGAGCAGTGTTAGCACAACCACACGCGATACCCATTTATAACAGATTTACAAGATATAGTAGCATACGTTAAATTCAAAGACTCAAGTAAGAAACTTACCGATAGCGCGTCCCAGGTTGTCCGATCTGCTCAATCTGTTCACAGTACATAGTGGGAGAAGATAAACATATTTATAACAACTAAGACGCATCCAGAGGCTCGGGGTAAACTTTGTCTGACATTATGACAGCCCGAGATTCTAAGGGAATGGAAGATACAGTTTTGTAAGTGAAATTTAAGAAGTGTCTAACTACTTCTGTTCAAACGTGGATTCTAAATGCCCCCCCCCCATGTAGGGGGGAGGGGGATGCGGCCCCAGAGCATCGCCGCATCCGGTGGTTAACTCCTGTTTAGACATAACCTCCCACACTAAGCTGCAGACCAAAACCAACCCGAGACTCTGTTGCCTCTGCTGGGATCCATTCAGCGTCCTCGTTCTCTTGGCGACAAACATATCAGGAAGAAATCCCGCGTCTGATATTAAGGTTTGTATATTGTCCCGCGGGGCAGTCAAATTGACTGGTGTATAATGATGGGGATCCCACGTCGCGGCTACATGGGCCGGATTATTATGATGTTTACTGCTGATAAAAGGGCTGAATGAACTAACTGGGTGACTGGAAAAGACTCATCCCTGAGTGCGTCAGACAGAGCCATGTTAGCATCGCCACTTATAGTTGATGTGAATGATCCCACGGTGTAGTCTAATTGACTAGAGATATTAAAGAGATAGTATAGATGTGAGTGATCCCACGGTGTAGTCTAATTGACTAGAGATATTAAATAAATAGTATTCCAGAGTGAATATTATGGTTAATTGCGTGGTTCCTGATATGTATGTCCTGTGCCAGAGGAGAAGAGCTCCGAAAGGCTCCTGGTATACAGAAGTATAGTAAAGATGATGAATGATGTGTCAGGGTGAGATGTCAACTGGCATTCCCGATTCAGGATACTCGTTCAAATAAATCAGCTTCTATTAAAGATATAACCGTGGAGATCTGGATTCGATGACACCGAGGACGACCAAGCATCGAGATTCTTCCCACCAGTGTGTTACGGGTGAGTTCTCGACGCCGAGCTATAGGAAACAGCCGCATATTATTGAGCCGTAGCCTCTCTATTATAAGGATAGTATGCGTTAAGCTGCCCATGTTGTACGCCCACCTGGCGTGTCACGACACTTTGATCGCCACGATGCGAAAGAACCCCGATCTCCCTCCTTTCATAATCAATTCTGTCAGTCACGACAATCAGATTGGTGATGAGTGATGAAACTATTTTAGTACAGTATAAATTAGAATGTACATGATGGAGAAATAGCTGTCACTCCTGCATTCAGAACATAGAGGTTTGAAATCAATAGCCCCGCGACGATCAATCGCTGAGATGCTTCCCACCAGCGTGTTACGGGTGAGTTCTCGACGCCGAGCTATAGGAAACAACCGCATATTCTTGAGCCGTAGCCTCTCTATTATAAGGATGGTATGCGTTAAGTTGCCCATGTGGTACGCCCACCTGGCGTGTCACAACGTATCGATCGTCACAGCGTCAATGAATTCCGACCTCCCTCCTTCCATTAGCAAATCTTACAATATTAAGATTCTTTTCATTAGTAATTTTAAATATGTTTAAGTTTTGCATACAAGCAACACGTTCAACAGATGACAAGAAGAATAGTAATAGTAAAAGGTCCTTAGCTGACAGAAGTTGAAGTTCTCTGCAACCTGTCCATATCCTCTATTAACGCCTTCAAATGATGTTCTCCTTGTATGTGTTTTCCAATAACAGCTTTCCAGTCATGTATTTAAAATAACGTCATCCTTGTGTGTGTGTACTACAATATCTGCCATCCAGTTAATGATTCCCAAAATAGTGTTTTCCTTGTATATATATTTTAATATCAGCACCTGTAAAACTGTATAGGATCCTAGAAACAAAAGGACTATTCCCTCTACGCCGAGCACATGCAGAACATAAACCCCTTCAATCTAGTTCATCCATGGTTATGCAAAAAGGCGAAAGAATAGTAATAGTAAAAGGTCGTTAACTGACAGAAGTTGAAGTTCTCTGCAAACTGTCCATATCCTCTAGTAGCGCCTGTGTTTTCCAATAACAACTTTCCAGTCATGTATTTAACATAATGTCCTCCTTGTGTGTGTGTGTACTACAATATCTGCCATCCAGTTAATGATTCCCAAAATAGTGTTTTCCTTGTATATATATTTTAATATCAGCACCTGTAAAACTGTATAGGATCCTAGAAATCAAAAGACTATTCCCTCTACGCCGAGCACATACAGAACATAAGCCCCTTCAATCTAGTTCATCCACGGTTATACAAAATGGCGAAAGAATAGTAATAGTAAAAGGTCCTTAGCAGACAGAAGTTGAAGTTCTCTGCAAACTGTCCATATCCACTAGTGGCGCCTGTGTTTTCCAATAACAACTTTCCAGTCATGTATTTAACATAACGTCCTCCTTGTGTGTATGTGTGCTTCAATATCTGTCATCCAGTTAATGATTCCCAAAATAGTGTTTTCCTTGTATATATATTTCAATATCAGCACCTGTAAAACTGTATAGGATCCTAGAAACAAAAAGACTATTCCCTCTACGCCGAGCACATGCAGAACATAAACCCCTTCAATCTAGTTCATCTACGCCGTATAGTGATATCACATGCAGACATAAACAATATAATTACAAGAATGCTTGCGTCCCGCCGACTGGTGGAAATATCCGCATTCGTATTCACCGAATAGTAGTCCTGACATTCGTATTCGTGAAAGTAGTATTCGTTGCATTACGGTAATTATATTTACAAGTATGTTTAAGTTCCCCCACCTGGTGGAAATATTCGCATTCGTATTCACCGAATAGTAGGCCTGACATTCGTATTCGTGAAAGTAGTATTCGTTGCATTACGGTAATTATATTTACAAGTATGTTTAAATTCCCCCACCTTGGTGGAAATATTCGCATTCGTATTCACCGAATAGTAGGCCTGACATTCGTATTCGTGAAAGTAGTATTCGTTGCATCAAGGTAATTATATTTACAAGTATGTTTAAGTTCCCCCACCTGGTGTAAATATTCGCATTCGTATTCACCGAATAGTAGGCCTGACATTCGTATTCGTGAAAGTAGTATTCGTTGCATCAAGGTAATTATATTTACAAGTATGTTTAAGTTCCCCCACCTGGTGGAAATATTCGCATTCGTATTCACCGAATACTAGGCCTGACATTCGTATTCGTGAAAGTAGTATTCGTTGCATCAAGGTAATTATATTTACAAGTATGTTTAAGTTCCCCCACCTGGTGGAAATATTCGCATTCGTATTCACCGAATAGTAAGCTTGACACTCGCATTCGCGAAAGTAGTATTCGTTGCTTCACTCAGAATAATAAAATCATATAGATAAATAATTACGGTAACTCATAAAAATATGGTATTATTTATTTTAAATGAATAAAACAAAACAGTCTGTCATATAAGTAAATAACTATGGAATCTATTTTCATACTGTTCCAAATCTCCACCAAACCAGATCTCCAAATGCGTACCCGGAGCGGCGCGCCGTCCGGTCAAGGTCACGTGATGCCGTCCCGCGCGGGACGTAATCAAATTAGAATATCTCACCATCTGTGGTGTTTTCTTCAAACTAGAATCTAACCTAAACAATGTCATATGAATAACTATCGCGATTACGGAAGACCGAAGGTTAACTACCCCTGAACAAACCCTTCCCCTAAATACGTACGTCTGACAATCACTATAAAATGCAACCATGTATTATTAAAAAGGCGTAGCAATATATCGAAAAATAATTATTATTACAGTCATGTTTGAGTTCGCTAGATGGCGGTAGTATAACAATTTTTATTCATATGCCAGGCTGACCTGTAAATAATATCTTGCATTCGAAGCAGAATAAATTTTAGCGCAAACCATATTGCACAAACATTAAAATCCGACACTCGTAAACATCCTCTGCAATTTTATCAAGTAAAACGCTATTCCAAATAATTAATAATATTTTAATTTTATTTATTTTTATACTGCTCCAAATCTTTTTTTAAATCCGGAATAATAAATATTAAACGCGACCCCGTTTGAACTGTTCTCGTCTCATAATGAAGCCTAGCGACAATACGAAAACTCTTTCTAGATTTAATAAATGCGACTAAATCTAAATGAATTATTTCTATACAATATATACAATTCGAAATATGTTTTTATAGGAACTTGATAGGAACAAATCGTGTTTAAAACGATTGCCTAATGATACGCAATACAAACATGTAACGAGTCCAATAAACCAAACATTCATGTTACAATAAAATAAATATAAAATCCAGATGCATTTTTAAATATATTATTTGGAGGAAACTTCTAGTACGATTTGAATTTATATCACACTGACAACCGTGATATTAATTACACATGATTCGCGATCTCAAATATTCCCAAAATAATACATTTCGATAGTAAAAAATAATTAACCGTAATAGATAATATAAATGTGATCCTTAGCTGAAGACCGGACTGTGAAGAAACTCTCGCACAAATTGAATCAAGATCAGACAAGCAACCGCGACATTGAATACACACAACTGCCTCGAATCTATGAAAGTAAGTAAGTGAATCTAAGTATTATGAAAAATCACCAGCCGCAAAATTACGATTTATTTTATATTAGATCTGATGCGCGTTTAGTAATATAAAGTTCTAAATAGAATACACATAAAAGGCAATAGAAATAATTAATATTGGAAATGCTTATCTGTTCACTGTTCCAAATCTCCTTTGAATTATTATAAACTTCCGGCTTTTTCCTCGGTCCTGTTAAATTATCTTCCTTATTTCGGACTCCCTTCGACAAGGCCTTCGGCCGACCTCAAGGCTGAAAACTCACGTGCCGCTCTCCAATTTGTATCGCTAAAAATAGTCTCTATCTCCCGCCATCTTTGATTCCAACTTGCATGTAAAAGTCTAAGTCTACCATCTTAGGACGCGTTTCATTGGCCAGATTCGCTGCTAACGGCCGCGTCTTGCGATTCGTCCGATTCAGTCCAAATAAAGGTAAAGCACGCGTCACACGCGCGGCACACCTCTACGTTTCAGGAAAAATAAAGGCTCTTCCGCACCTACTTACTCGGCAAACATATAATTACAGAATATTTAACGGGTTGCGAAGCTTCTCTTTATTATAAACTTTAGTAGACAACCATTCCAGTATAAGCTTCTCAGCAATATCGATTTAAATAAGCCAATATCATCACAACAGTCAAAAAATATTATTATACACATTTAAAAATGATCGAAATTAACGGTATTTAGAAATTTATTTGCCGGTAATTCGGTAATAGAATTATGCCATATTTACCTGTCAATTGGTTTACCATTACCACGATGACAGTATTAAAGTATTAAAAATAAGTCATTTTAGAGAAGAAAATATTTTGAAAGGATTCTAAAAAATGATTTAGTTTTTAAAGAATTAAGGTTGTTATAAGGGTCGTTAGACATATTTAACTGTAAATAACATAGGTTTATATAAAATATCCGCAACTATTTACTGTAAAATGATTCAGTTTTAATATACTTAATGAAATTAATAAGATTTTCAATAAAATAAAGTTATAAAATTGTGCAATCCGCCCTTTTAACTGAAACACCGGAGCGAATGACGTCACGCCTCAGTACCTATCACCGTGTCTTCCTACTGAGGCTTATTATTATCTAAATATAAATATATTGTTCACTCCTTGATTCTTGATGAGTTAATACTTGATATAATCACAAAATCACCTGCGATGTGAAGAATATATTATTATTTTTCCATTTGTGTTGAACCTACATGACTCCCAGAACGATGTTCTTTTGTACAAGAACTACTTATTTAAATAACGATCCATTCACGTAGGTACATAACGACTTATACTGTTTTCTACGTAGGACGTAATTAATTATTAATATAATATCCCGTGTGCGCTCTGAGCGCCCGTTCTATGACAAGTCTTAAATGCCAGAATATACATATATTTCCATCTGTTACGCTTAATGGCGTCTTAGCAGACTTCAGCTTCTTACGAGGTTGCCTCGAGGAATAATTGGACGCAGTTATGCATAAAGCAACCGACCCACAAAATGCTAAAAATCAGTCAGATACGGGTTTGGACAGCTCAGTACGATATCTTTATGTGCTGAAAACGTTCAAGCTCTAAGTGATATAGTTTTTTGTAAATTAAATACTTATAGTTAAATTAACTCTTAAACTAAAAAAAGTGGTTTGACTATTTTCGGCGGCTTCAAATGTATAAATCCTTGGCTAATAAAAATATTGGTTAAAAACATCCATGTGATGTGTATGCATTGTGCAACTTTTTAAATATACTGTTTCTACAAGAAAATAATTTAGTAAAAAATCATCTAAGAGGGTTGAACATTTTCTACGCTTCAGACAATACTTTTTACTTCAAGCTTTATCAAATTTGTAGAATATAGAACCAACATAGAAAAGATAAGTTCATTTTTCGTACATTTAGACATTTTGTAAAAAGAATCCAACATGTCTTCTAAAATAATTTTTTTCTTCTTATAATTATATTAATAAAACATTAAAAATATCTCTGCAATGAGTCGTGTGTAAAAATTATGCAATAACGAATTAAATATCAATGTATTAGGTTTTTGTAGGTTCAAATTTTTAGAAGCCATTTTCTCAGTTCCATGTTTTTTGGGTTGGATGCTTTCTGCATAACTACGTCCAATTTAAATTGCTTTTATCACTGAAAGGGTTTTATTTTATCATTTTCTTTTAAAAACATTAATTGCTAGACTCCCGTAGCATATTTCTAGTTGCTTCTCTGCAAACTAAAAAATATTCTGCGCACGGGTATAATTTTATATTCATAAATAAATATAATATGGCATAGTGTTAGTTAAATTAGTATAAACCACTACCAGATTTTAGGTCAGGACTTCGTCAGGACCAACACTACACTACAATGTTCACAACACTATTCACCACAATCATAGAATTGTTAACTTTTTACGAATGTTTATCACACATTTATTAATCATGTCAAGGACAAGCTTGCACTAACCAACCTAGAGAACGATCAAGAATCTACGAAGGAGAGAGAGTGAGAGGGACTGGGGTCTAGAGTGGGTGTTACCAAATTTTCTGTGAAAGTTAAATTAAACAAAGATTATTGAATGGAAAATTAATTTCTCTCGACAACATTTTTACTTCAATGGTTAAAAGAATAGTTATTTTAATTTTGAAATAAAACCAAAAAAAATCGAAATCTTTGTCGATACTCCTGTTTTCAGATATTTCATCAAAATCCAACGTATTTATGATACAATACACAGTGCTTTTATTAAATAGCTGAAATGTGAAATTTAGATTAAGTTTTTTTTGGTATTAATTTTAAAATAATAATGTCTAGTCTTTTAATTTATTTAATTAACAAACAATTTTGTAAAAGGAATTGAAAAAATTGCAGAAAAAAAAAATATAAAAAAAACAGTGTTTCTTAAACAAAAATTGTAGGTAAATATACGGACAGATTTTCTAATGATTTTAATTTGTTTAGCATAATGGTTTACTATGTAATATTATTAAAAAAAGACATCTCACGGAGCAGTCCCGCGAAGTGTAGCAATTTTCTTCATTTTTAAAACATCGTAGGTTTGATAATTGATTAATTAATTAAAGTAATTGATTAAACTATTAACAAAGTTGCGAAATTAACTGTTTAGTTTCTTTATTCAATCTCATTCTATAAAATCACTGTTCTTTCTTGTATATGTCTCAGCCTTTACTTTTATCTCTAGTTTGCTGTGTTCATATTCAAGTGATGAAAAGCATTTAAACTAATTGTTACTATGTGTTATATGTTTTTCATTGTTCGTGAACCAAAAAAAAAAATATAAAAAAAAAAAAAAAATTATTTTGTTCCATTTTAATAAGATATTCGCATTTATCATATAATACATGGAACCTAAATAATAAACGATATATCTCCAAACAAAAATGTGATAAAAACGCAAGAGAATATATGAGATAAAATGGCGAAATTTGCTCACTTTGGCGGACGATCGCCTTAAAGTATAACTTCTACCGCGCGTACATGAGTGCACGCATGAACTTTTTTAACACCGTGGTACAAATATCGATAAACTCAGGACTAGAATATGGATCCCGTGTTTGATGGTGCAGACGATGTCAAATCTGATATTCGAAGAATTAATAATTAATAAAAATAATATAAGAAAATTAAAATAAACGAGACTATATGCTCGTCGGTATTCGGTATCCGTCGCACTCAAATAAAAAGATTAGTATATCTTCACGTATCTTTGAAAGTTTTATTATATTATGTTTTTCTTTCATTATGCTTCTGCTTGTTATATACTTGCTTTTTACTTTATAATACATTTATCTTTATATATTTGTATCTGTATTTTAAGTATTTGCTTTTCACTTTATGTCATTATTATTTTTACATGTTATTATTTTTTCTTTGAACTATATACTCTTTTAATGTAAACTTTACCTATCCGTTTGTAAAAGCCATGTAGAGCGTTAATAAATAAATAAAGTAAAAACCTTCATTGGCGATGTCCATTTTCTCCGGTCTGGTCTGACAGCTGCCCTGCGCCGCAAACTAACCTCACAATTCTCATGTTTTGAGTTAAATTACACGAAACAAGTACTAATGCTGTATTTAAATCATATAGAAAAAAGATTATTTCTTACGCACTTATTAATTTCATCTCCCACAGCGACCTGATGTACCTAAAATTATGGCAAAATTGTCATTGTGACGTTAGACCATAGAAATGAGAAATATTGTTGGACACTATTCATATTTTACCGAGTTGGCACTAGAACGACATTATGTATCGCTAGTGTTGCTTCTTTTGACAGACTTCTTATTGGCCATCTACGAGGTTCGAAAGAACAGGATATCACGTATATAAGGCAGCACCATGCCGCGCAATGGAGAGAAAGTTGTTGTGACATTTCAATAGGCGCACTAATTAACTCTGCTTCTATAGCTTAGATCACTTTCTGTTCAATTCCGTTCAACATTCGCACATAGAAAAACTTATTGCCCCGGTAGAAACTTCCTTTATTTATTATCGCTGGAATCACTAGTGTCATTAAGGCTGGTCACATCGCGCTTCGTTCCGTTGCTAATATCGCGTGGATCAACCGTCACGAATGACTGATTCGCGTCACGTGACGCCCTTGTATTTATAGGTGAGTAATGTATAGCGGGTGACTGTCATGTAATTATTTCTCCCTCTGACCACACCACCGACGTATACCTACGTCTCGTTTATTTTACTCCCTTTATATTAACTCGTGGCGTCTGCTTGCTTTCTTGCCGGCTTGCCGTCAAAAAAAACTTTGGATCGATTTTTGACCCTTTTCCCGTGATCCAATCGAGCTGAAACTTGGCAAGTAGACTCGTGGCGACGATCAAGAAGATCTATCAAATTTTCTTTAAAAAAATTAATAATTATAGTATAATTTCGGATTTTTAGAAAATTTATTGGTTTTTTCAAATTGGAATCATTAGAAAAGTTTGCTTACTAGCAACGGCGGGCCGATAACGTCGCGGAATATTTTCTAAATTTGAATTACTCCGTCGGTATACATAATAGGCACTTCACTACGAATGTAGAAAATCTAAATTGACTGACAAATGTTATTAGAATTTAATCTTCAAAGCATGAAGTGTCTTATCAAAGCTCAAAACATCTGACATTTTAGATATATATTAAATTACTGTAAGTTTAGTGTTATGTTATATGTTTTAATTCGTCTTTAATTGTTGTTATATTTTACAAAGAAAGGGAGTATAATAAAAACTTGTTTTTTATGGGTTACTTTTTTTAGTTATATATCTTCTTATTCTTCCAAGTAAGGACAATTTTTTTTGCGTTTTTCTTCACAACATATTGAGTAGGTATTTTTTGAAAATGTTAGTTTTGAATCTATAATAACACCTAGGTATTTTATACTGTCTACGTTTTTAATACCTCATTTTCTAGTTTCACATTATATTTGTTGTTTTTTTTGCTTCCAATTATCCTACATTTAGTTTTTGAAACATTTAATTTAAGTTTTTTGAGTGGAGCCATTTTGATATTTCCTCCAGTTCTTTATTTATGTTGTAGATCGCTGTTTCCAGGTCACTGTCCTCTATGTAAAGCGTCGTCTGTAAAAAATCTCATTTTACATTTATTTAGTACTGACGCAATACCTTTTATGTATAGGATAAATAATAATGGTCCCAAGACGGACCCCTGTGGACGCATCTCTCTAAAAGTAAAAACCTTTATTTGCGATGTCCGATTTCTCCGGTCTGCTCTGACAGCTGCCCTCGGCCCCAAACGATACCTCACAATTATCAAGTTTCAATTAAAATTACACGAAACAAGTAAAAGTAGCTTATAGAAAAAAGATTATTTCATATGCACTTATTAATTTCTTATCCCACAGCGTCCTGATGTAAAATTATGGTAAAATTGTCATTTTCACGTTGGACCATAGAAAAGAGAAAAATTGTTGGACTCTATTTATATCTGACGTTTGACGGATAGCCCTCATGTACTTCTTTCTCCCTCTGACCACGTCTCGTTTATATTTTATTTTCATCTCTTAAGGCAGAACAGCAACTGAAAATTTACTTACTGTAATTGCAAAATAATGTCTACAAATAAAAATATATACCTATATAAATAAATAAATTAATTAAGGAAAATAAAAAATAATCTTAAACAAAACTTTAACCCTTTTTACATTAAAAAATTATTCTACACATATTTACACTTGGACTTATGACTCACTCAACTTTCACTAACATTGCACTTGATATTTTGTAGATACATAATTACTACCTTATGAAAATAAATATTACTGACGAATTCAAAAAAATATTATAATTGTGTTCTATAACGCCACTCTGGGACAGGCGTAGCCTAGTAGAGTGACATAATCCACAAATTTAAAAAAAAAAAGTGTAATTTATCTTATATTTTATTGTTAAATTATTCAGAATATTTTGAGTTTGTTCAAATCTTTCAGAACAGTGCTGGATTTATGTCACAGAGACATTATTAATCAATTAGTGTATATTATAGATATCTCACAGAGACGAAACTGTATTAATTATGGGAAAGTAGGTATAGAAGTCATTTGGGTGTAACAGGACTTATGACCTGTCTTTTGGTAGGCTTAAGTGATCACTTTACACAATTGTAACATTCGCCATTTCCACCCATGATAGAATATACCATGCTTATTCATTTTTTTGGAAGTTGTATATATGTTCAAATTGCGTGAAGCTTTCATATATGAGTTGTAAGCGCCTTTTCCATGCGGCCTGTACAAAGCCATTTTCATTCCCCTAAATCCCCACAGATGTCGCTAATGAGAAAATCTACAATTGATTTTACGGAATTGACTTCTATACCTACTTTCCCATAATTAATACAGTTTCGTCTCTATGAGATATCTATAATATACACTAATTGTTAAATTATTATTAAGTACCTTTATATGTAAACAAGGATTTTTTGAAATAAAAAAAAATATATATGCATATTAAGTGTTGGAACAAAGATCTGTCACCCCAATATTGCTATTTTCAGAACAGCGCACTCCGCCTAGCGGAACGCTGCGACCGTCGCCGCGCGCCACTGTGAAATTGAGTTAACCCGCGCTTTGTGCATGAATTTGTATGAAATTTTATTCTTCCGTAAAGCCCGAAATATTGGCAGTGCGTGAAACGGCCCGCCACGAAATGGCGGGCGAATATACTCCGATCCCATTCAACGCCCGGCTTTACTGGCAGCGGCACAGTGGGGATTTACTGCCGAAACTGCGAACTGCGCCCACGGTACACCCACACGTTCCTTGAATATGTACGCGGTTGAGTTTACTTTATTTTAATATGCGAAATGTTAAAGCGTGCACATGCGTGTTTACTTCCTACTCATACTTCCTATTATGAGTAGGAATACTTCCTACTCATAATATAATTAACTAGCTGTGCCCGCGTATTTTTAGTACACTGTTTGGATCGTCATGGAACTTTTGCGAACCGTCTAGAACATTCTCCTTCCGGAACTTTCGAGAAATTTATTGAATGTACAGGAATCTTCTAGACGCACCGACACATTCCGCCACTCAGTTTAATTAACACGAATTAAACTTAAAGCTATTCTTTAAATCACGCTGTATCGCAATATAACACTTTTTTATCGCTGGGTAAAACGTATTTAACATTCACTAGAACATTCCATACAATGCTCGCGCGTATTAATCTAATCAACAAACTAAACATCAAAACTTTCTAGAGCAGGTTTTTCCGGAACCTTCTAGACTCACCGACACAGTCGGCGCGCCTGTTTTGAAATAATCTGAAGCATTTGCGGCCTACTTATAACAAAACAATATACTAGAAAGCACATTTTCGTCACCCATTCCCACCCACGCACAGCCACCCCCACCAAACTCGCATATTTTCGATGTGACACCAAGGGCTATCCACCACCACAACTACCGGTGGGTGGTTGTGGAGAAAACTTGGCGGTAGGGAAACACGGATTTCTTTTTATATATTTATTGATTGATGATTCATTATTCAATGTACAAAGTCACTTAACACGAATTAAACTTAAAGCTATTCTTTAAATCACGCTATATCGCAATATAACACTTTTTTATCGCTGGGTAAAACGTATTTAACATTCACTAGAACATTCCATACAATGCTCGCGCGTATTAATCTAACTAACTAACTAAACATCACGCTGTTTCCCCGCAGAGGTAGGCAGAGAGGATAGTACGCCATATTCTTCTACCTTAGCACACCACTTTTGCTTCAGCTGTATTCATTCATTTTCTCATGCAAGTTCTACGGTTGTTGACGCTTTTAACGGGGCCATCCTCCAATATTTGTAATATTTGATCGTGGCAGGTCTTTCGCGGACGCTTTCTATTCCTGTTGCCTTCAACACTCGATTCATATATTCTTTTAACCATCCTTTCCTCGCTCATACGTTCTACATGATTAAACCATCTCAGTACTCCTTTCTTTATTCTGTCTACACACCACAGCCAGCATAACATTCACTTCCATACATCAGAGTTGGCACTAGAACGACATTATATACCGCTAGTGTTGCTTCTTTTGACAGATTCTTATTGGCCATTTAGGAGGTTCGAAAGAACAGCATATCACGTATATAAGGTAGCACCATGCCGCGCAATGGAGAGAGAGTTATTTTGAAATTTCAATCGGCGCACTAATTAACTCTGTTTCTATAGCTCAGATCACTTTCTGTTTAATTCCGTTCAATATATGCGCGTAGAAAAACTTATTGCCCCGGTAGAAACTTCCTTAATTTATTATCGCTGGAATCGCTAGTATCATTAAGGCCGGTCGTACTGCGCTTCGTTCCGTTGCTAATATCGCGTGGATTAACCGTCACGAATGACCGATTCCCATCACCTGACGCCCTTGTATTTATAGATGAGTCCCTTTGAGATCTTTCAAGAGACTTGCGACAAAGTGTTCTATAGTGCGTCCCAGAATGTTATGGAATGTTCGAGAGAATTCGATCGTCTCGTTATCAGCACGACAGCCCGTAGCCTCTCCCGGTTTTTAACATCTTGCAACAATATTTTTACAATTAAATTTACCATTTTTGTTTTGGTCGTCAACTCTGAGAATATAAAACAATCTCAAAATTTCGTACCAACCAGGGTTGTCGCATATCACATATATCTTTTACGACTCTCATATATAATATTACAATGTCCCATCTCTGCTTGGCTCATATTTTCTAATAAACATGCGACATTTAGCTTTTCATACAAAAAAACAATACAGATATTACCTCCTAGTAACTACTTTCTCTCATACAATCGCTTTGATGATTGCATTATATTATTGTCCATTTTTCTACGAATATCCATTTTTCTACAATATTTTCTTTTTTTTTTTCTTTCTGAATTCAAAAGTCCTCTACTATCGATCACTGCTAAACACTTGATATAATATTATTTCGTTTATATTTATGTCTGTCTCTCATACAGACCCCAAAAATATAAAAACGTGAACTAACGTAAATTTCTCGGTATATATATTTTGCGGCTGGTTCACTTTCAGAAACCTCGTGGAACTGTCAATGTCATCGTCACCTTAGAGTAGACGTTAATCGGTTTTTTAACGGCTTAAACTGCAATAACCGCGACCTAAATCTCTGAAAACCATGTTCAGCATTTTTTTATGGGAAGCACATGTGGACCGCTCGGACCGCATCGATCGTCAACCATTTGTACCAAACGCGGCTTTACCACAAGATTAATATGATTTATAAGAATTGAATAGTAACTGCCCGTAACCTATATCCGATCAATCGCTACTAACTCCCTCCCAATACTAGCGTTTCATCATTCCCAAATTTTTCTAGCCCCAATACTCCGCCAGGTGGGTTTAGCTCAATTTTTTCCCACGTAGCATTTAAATCATCTTAGAGTTCAAAATAAAAAAAATAAAAAATAAAAATCTATAGAAACAGGTGATTCATCACAAGGCCTAAAAGATTTTTTTAATTACTTAGGATTTATTGAATAAAAAATATTTATGCTGATGAAGTGAGGTAGGTATCTTGGTACACTTTTCATCAAAGATCATCTTCAGAGGCAATATTAGAACTAATTGTAAATCAATATGGCGACAAATCGAAAATCAAGGGAGGACGGAGAGCGAAGGGTAGTTATTTATTGACATATATTTTTATTTATCAATTTATCTTAATAATTTAGTTCCACACATAATGTTGTGTGGGCTAATATATGATTTCACTTAGACATATTGCATTCCGTCTAATCATTTAAAAGTTTTTATAATAAAATTTTTGCACTCCAGTTTAAACCTCCTTATATTCTCCTTGTTTTGAATTTCCTTTGGCAGGCTATCAAAGGTATTATACCTTTATACATCATACAATTTTGTGAGGTGTTTTTCTTTTTCTTTGGTAATTAGAGGAAGCGACAACCTTATGTTGTCGCTTCCTCTAATTATATTTTACATAAACTAATACTTATTTTAATAATGGGGATGACGCGGGCAATTGAATGTTTATTAGGACATTTTCATTTTTAATTGCTTTTATAATTTCAAGAGCATCCACAGAGCACTTACGACCCTTCGCCTCTAGATGCAGGACCCTAACATAATTTTTGTCAAACAAGTGATCATGTTCAATGCAGTGGTCCGCCGTGTCAGAGTATCAAGGTAGTCCTCTGAATGCTCTTAGATGTTCTTTTATTCTTGTGTCTATATCTCTACCACATAATAATTAATTAATAAAACGTATTAGTAAATAAGCCACGCTATATTACAAAAATATTTTTTCATTTGATGAGAAAAAAAAAACGTTTTGTTTACTAATTTATTACGTATGGGGGATTAAATTTTGCAAGAATAAATAATTTAACAGCATTATAAATATAAGTTTGTAGTATACGTGAGGGGAGACATACTTCCATCGTGACCCAATATCCTCGCCTAAAGAAGGGCTTGAGTTTATCTTTGTACAATTTTGTACTTTGTTGCGATGAAATATTGATTTTTCACCAACTTCCCCACTAGCTAGAAATATTATTTACATATATAATGTACACTGTCATCTAGATATTTATAAGATTCTTATTTTATTGTAATAGGTGTAAACCGTAAGAATAAAATAAATAAATAAAATAAATTAATAATCGAGCGAGTTCTTACCTAAGTGGCGCAATAAATAAATGCGACTATTACAAGTTAGAATTGGATGGAATGTTTTAGCGAATTGTTAAATTAATAGAGCGCTAATAAAGTCTCATAGACGAATGATAGTTTACGAAATAGTGTGATTCAAAGAATATCTGCTTTATTTGTCTCCCAAAGCCAATATTATTACAATGGCGATTTACAATACAATTTAGTAGAATAGATGAAATAGGTTTCCGGAATAATGCGATATTACGATAACCACGCTAGCTGCATGATAACGAGACAAGGATGACGAGCAAGGGTGACATTGCTTTAGCCTGCTTTTGAAGATGGTCATGATCTGTGTTATCTGCGCATAGTTGATCCCTCTGTGGCTGCGAGATGAAGATTTCAGTATTACGAATGGGGGTGGTCAGTGGAGTGCTGTCAGTATGAACAGAATGGAAGGCCACGATAAGATAGGAAGCTAGCTTTAGTTTTCAGGTACTTAGATGAGTAAGGATGTATGCTATACGGATTTTGCATTTTATTGACAGCTAGTAAGCTGTGCCCGCGGGTTTGCACGCGTACATTTTTAATTTTTTGTTATATTTCATCTGTGGTGAGCCAGACCTGCCTGGACTCTAGTCCCTCGAGCGTGCCAAATGGACCAATCGCGCTCGAGGAAAACCGCTCAATGAGAAGCCCGTGGCACCGGCAAAGTACGACCGAGTAGCCCGCCGTATCACGCCATTCTATCATCGACCTGCGCCCACGATACCACGCTCAAACTCGCTCTCTGTATATTGTTGTATAACGCATCATCCAACAAGTAAAGTTTTGTTAAACCAATGAGTTAATTGTGAGTACTTCTTTATATTCATCCTGTACGCCTTCTTTATATTCAGCCTTGTCGTACACCTTCACGCAAAACACATTCAATCAACGCCTTCAGCGTTCACTCAACGTGCATCGGACGGATTGTAAATTTTGGCAGAGGTGCACAGTCACACTGATTCTTTCGCGAATACACGCATAAACATCTAAAACACATATCTGCTAAATATCTATAACGTATCAGCCATTTTACATTTAAATGCCAAGAAAGTGTTTGGACAAAGAAGTTTTTTTTACAAGGTTCCTTTATTCTTTAATGTCCCGAAATCATTAAGAGTGCCAAGACTCTGTCACTTTAAAAAAAATGTTTAAAGGTATTAAGCTGACTGATAGTAGTGATATTCAAAAGCTTCGGGGCCGGCCGCGTTGACGATCCTTACAACTCGCATGTGAAACGTGGCCTACAATTTAAAATTATATACTAATTCCAAAAAATACTAGACATGGTATTCTATCATGGGTGGAAATGGTGAACATTACAATTTTGTAAAGTGATCACTTAAGCCAACCGTACGATAGATCGTAAGTTCTATGTCACCCAAAAGACTTCTATACCTACTTTCCCGTTAAAAATGATACAGTTTCCTCTCTGTGAGACATTATAATATAAAAAAATTAATTGTCCATATTTTGTGACGTTTAGTTTACCCTGAAGAAGGAACGGTTACTAAAAATATAGTGGTTTAAAAAAAGTGAATTTTTCTTGGGGAGCCAGCGTATACCGCGACTAAGAGCCGGTTGTTTCAAGTTGGATTAAAGTAAGCGTTCTTTTAAAGCGTAGATTTTGACGTTCTCCACCAATCAGACGATCCGTTTTCGTAAAAATCTACGCTTTGATCGACCGCTTACTTTGATCGAACTTGAAACAACCGGGCCTAAGCGTTCGCAGCATTGCACATCCCTACGGGCTTGGATAATTTGGGCCCGACTGTAGCACTGTCCGTTCGTTGAGTGCCACATTCATCTCGAATTGTTGACCGCTCATAAATGTTTAGATGGCAGCGAGACGCCGGAGTGATTGATGCCAAGTTGGAAGGCAGCTAATGTAGACATCGAAATGGGGGAAATTGGCCAAATTTTTCTTTGTCTTTTGGTGATTCAGCAGTCCCCGTACTGAACCTACAGTCGGACCTGGTTTTTCCGTTCTCGTTTTACTGCAACCGTCCAAAGTGTGGTAAGTTGAACAATGCCGAGGCGGTTTGGTCATGCGGAACCTTAGAGTATATACAATCTATAGAGGGATAACTACACATTTTACCAAACCTGTACGCGTGCTAAAATAGAGCTTACTCAGTTTAAACAATATAGAGAAAATAAGAGATAAGAGAAAAAGGGACAAGAAAGATCACCCGGTCGGGTACGTCTTTAATTGCTCTGTAAGCGTTCTTCTGCCCCCACTGCTAAAGATGAGGGCAGAGAGCCAATATAGCAAAATGTTCCTACGAATGTTCAAGCAACACGAACTGTAGAATCGTTTGCTTAGAATATACTCTAAGTGCGGAACGTACGAATGAGAAAAGGATGGTTAAGAAAATATACGAGGCGAGTGCTGAAGGCAACGGAATAGAGGGCGTCCGCGAAAGACCCGGCGCGATCAGACACTGCGAGTGTTTGAGGATGGCCCTGTTAAAAGACTCGAAAACCGTAGAACTTGCATGAGAAGATGTACGAATGTGGCCGAAGCAAAAGTGGTGTGCCAGTGTGGCGTTCAATCCTCTCTGCCTACCACCTCTGCGAGCAAACGGCGTGATTAGTTAGTTAGTCCAAATTTACATTTCTTTTATTGAAGTTATACTTAATTAAGATAAACTAGCCGTATACCCATGAAAAATGCGTGACCGCGCAACTAAAATGCCGCGCGCTGATTGCGTGTCACACTCTTATTGTCTAAAGTTTTATTTCTATTAGTTTACGTACTTAACAACAAACAGACGGACAGACAGACAGACTACAAAATTATTACGTTTGTTATAGATGTCTCGCAGAGACGAAGCCATGTATATTGAAAAGTAGCAACGTTACTTGACTGATTTTTTCTGCACGACGGTGAATATTATCGTAATATGATCGCTGACCACCGATAGGAGGGCGATAGGCGCTATAAGAAGAAGAAGAAGAAACTCGATAGATGTCGCCGCGCTAAATAGCGTCCGTCTATTTGCCGACATAGAAACGGCGTCTGTAATCTGCGGACATCCCTTTAGTTGCCAGTTGTTGCGGCTGGTTCGTTTCGCGGTTCATCACGTTTGGATAGTTGTGCGTTTCGGTGAGCTTTGACGGTCGTGCCGTGCGAAGCGAAGTGAAGTATAAATTCGTGGGTACACCCAATTTTTATTCAAATTTTTAAATGAAGTCCATTCTCTGCGTTTATGGATTAAATGTTATAAAAAACAATCATTTGGAACAAAAGCTAAGCCGCTTAATAATAATATCAAATCGTCAAAGAAAGCAACTAATGTGGCTTGACATTGTAATAAAGTAAAAAATTAAGAAGATATTTAGTTTTAAACCACTTTATTGGTAGATATTTAGATGACTGTTCAAAATATTTATACCTTATGGTTGGCAGAAATACATTTATGCATACCTACATAAGCACAAGCGTTTAGCTTAGTTTGAAAATAGTAAGAATTTTGATGTGACACGTATTCCGTGTTCGCACCTCTATTTAAAAAAATAGAGGTTTTGTATGTATGCTGCGAAAATCTATATATACTGTTTCATCTTACGATGGAATTGGTTAACGTTGCATTGTGTAGAGTGATCACTTAAGCCAGCTTATACAGGTTGTAAGCCCTGGGACATCACATAAGCGACTTTCGTACACGTTTCTCATATAAATAGCTTCGTCTCTGTCTTAATAAAGACTACAAAATAGAAAATTATATAACACTAGCGGACCCGACAGACGTTGTCCTGCCCGAACTTTGGCTTTTAGTTTGGGTGACGTAATCCTAGAACTAGATTGCAGCGCCACCTACCGAGTCCAGTTGAGAATTTAAACCATCCAGGGACCCACTCGAAAGCACACAAAAAATTTCATTAAAATCGGCCCAGCCGTTTAGGAGGAGTTCAGTGACGTACACACGTACAGAAGAATTATATATGTAAAGTTAAAAAAACTTTTTTGTCAATGTCAGTAATCTATATTAATATCACGAGAATATATATTTTATTTGGAGAGTGAGGCAAAAATTTTTTGGATGAAAATTTAATTTTTACATTTTAACTCTTACATTTAAATACAGGGTGTAACAGAACTAGTCCACAATACTTTACAGATAGATTCCTGCCTTGATTATGAGTTCAAAATATTGAAGCAGCCATAATCTAACAAGGAGAAAGTTTGCATTTTTTTTCAATATTTATGACTTATTTTTTGCAAAATGTTGGACTATCGTTACAATAACCTATATTTAAGATGAAAAGTTCGTTATCTTCAAAAAAATTCAATTTCAATTGGAAAACATTCCAAATTGAATTTTTTCAGGGTTTTTATTGTTTCATTTAACTTTGATTGAAACAGTAACCGTAATGATACTTCAACGTTTTCTAAAAAATAAGTCAGAAATATTGAAAAAAACATACAAACTTTGATACTGCATAATAGCGAAGGGAAAAACTTCATTTCAAAATGAAGACTACAATACACACACGTTCACCAGTTTGAAGACTACAAAGTGTACACTACAATTGTAGTACTACGAAATGAAGTGAAGTAAATGAAGTGAAGTAATGAAGTAATTGTAGTATTAATGAAGTGAAGTAATGAAATGAAGTAATTGTAGTATTAATGAAGTGAAGTAATGAAATGAAGTAATTGTAGTATTAATGAAGTGAAGTAATGAAATGAAGTAATAGTGAAGTAAATTTTTAAATGAAATGAAGTATTTTTTTCCCAAATAAAAATTTAGCGAGCTAAGAAAAAAAAAAAAAAGGTCGCCAGACAGATTTCTTCGTTCGATTCCAAAAAATTTTCAAACCATGGGGGGGGGGTTGTTACAGTTTCCAAAGATTTCTCCGTTTAGCTACATCAACTTCCCAAAAATTTTTTCATAACTCCCAAAATTTTTCAAACCATGGGGGGAAGGGTTGTTACAGATTCCAGAAAATTCTTCATATATCTACATCAACTTTCCAAAAATTTCACGTAAAAAATACACTATTTAAAATGTATTTCTCATACTTTCGATAACTTTGAAGTGTATGTACTTTATAATGTTCGCTTTGAAATGAAGTGTACTATTTGAAGTTTATACTTTCAATAACATTGGTGTTTGTAGTTTGTAGTGTGCACTACACATCAAAATGTGCGAAGTGTGCACTTCAATGTAGTGTAGTACTACATTGTAGTAGTGAGTACAGAGCGGACCCATCACTACTGCATAACTCCATTATTATTTACTCAATATCAAGCCAGGAATCTACCTGCTAGGTTCTGTTACATCTTGTGTAGACGGGTTTGTTCCCTCATATTATTGGTTATTACCCTATTGATCGCATAAAGTAAACAGCATTTGAAAAACAGGCCTAAGTGGGTCTGAGAAAAGTGCTCGACTAAGAGAGTGATAGAAATTCGTATTGTGCGAGACAGAGACGCCAGTATTCTCCGATGGATACAGGCCGATAAGAGTGTCTCGTGGCCCTATTTTTGAGTGATTTGGTAGCGGATGTGCTCACTCAGTTACTTAGCAATTTTGCGCGTCGGCGTCATTTTTTTAAGAAGAATATTCGCATATTTCGGAACGACCAAGAAATGGAACAAAGGCTTACAAAGAAATAAATAGCGGAATAAAATCAAGAAATGTTAGCTACTTAAATAAAATGATCAAAACCTTGTAAAAATAACGTTTTTTATCATTTTATCCGACTTGTATTGAAGCGAATGAATTTTTCATAATCGATATAAGTTACTGTAACGATAGTTCAACTTTGTGCAAAAAATAAGTAAGAAATATTGAAAAAAAAAATGCAAATTTTGACATTGCACATCTCCATAACTATTGATATTTGGCCATGGTTGCTTCAACATTTTAGACTCATAATATAGTCAGGAATCTACCTGCCAATTTTTTGCTGCTAGCTCTGGTACACCCTGTATACGCACCATGAAAATATTTGCTAATTTTTATTCATTTCGAACCGTGATATATTTGAAGGTCGTATTGGCGAAATTAAATTTTTATTAATGGCTGAAAATTAAATAACGGAGCGATTTCGCGTGTTTTTCAGCATAGTTGCGTACCAACGGAATGTATCGAATACCCTCCCCCCCACCAGCGGTCGCTTTCAGCCTCTCCCCCCCACATTTCTACACTTCGATAATAATTGTGTCATCTGGATGAAAAAGCGATCGTGTACAAAAAATTAAAAAATTAAATTAATATAAATTTAAAAGGGAAATTTCAATATTCATTCGTCTCGTCGTTTTTTTACGTAAACTTTAATCATTCATATATGTACATTTATTTTTATCTTTAAATAAAAAACTATTTGTATAACGCCACTTTATTTAAACCGACTAGTTTCAACTCATAGCTGAGTCTTCTTTAGGGTTCAGTATTAAGCCATGTAGGGGACAAATCGCGAAACATTCCGCGCAGCATGTCGCACCAACATCTACGCTCATGTTTCGGGGACAATGACGCGGTCATTTGACGTGTACACACCGGGACTCGCATATCACTTGTCGCGGAAACGGCGGAAATGTCGCCCGATGAGGTTAGGATGACAGCTGCGTATCTATTTATTTTAACGAGTTTATCGAAACGTAAGAGGAGAAAAAGATGGTAGGTGCGAAATTATTTACTGCAAAGAGAAAGAAGGATGGATATTCTATGCGATCTTCGAATGTCTGACGGATCTTTTGTCAATTTCACTCGAATGACATCAACCGATTTTGACAATTTATTACAAATAGCTATAGCCTTCAAGATTCCATAGCCAAGCAAGACAATATTAAGGAACGCTGTTGGCCCTCGCATCATTTTATTTTTATATTCACGGTTTGAAGTGTTCCACAAAATTGTACGGCGATGAGTTGTCAGTTGACAGATACAGCGCATGCGCATTCATTTGTAAACATACCACGTGATACTGACGCGCAGCCCGATGTCCCCGTGAGCTAGCTCGAGTACCGTGCGCATGGCAACGTTTCCGCGGCACGTAGAAATGCCCCGCTATGTTGTGCGCGACGTCGCGTAACAGTGCGCGACATTGCAACGTCACGTTGACTCTATGCCGCGCGTGATGTTGAGAGATTATTTGTCCCCTAGTAAATACATGGCTTTAACTAAACAAAAACAGAAATACAAACACTCAAGAAAGCATTAAGGGAAGAAAGAGACAGAATGTCAACTGTGGGGGGGGTTGGGTGAAAGAGAGCCGGTGAGGGTGGGTGCAGTTAATTGGGAGGGGAATATATTATTTAGAATTGGACTATGCGATAAATCTAGATGTTTATTAAGTAAATATTTTTTATCTATTCTCAATAATTTTTTTATTTCTAAGGCTTCCAAATTATCGAGACACATACCTATGTCATTTTATGAAGTACATCTACACGCAAAGATTGGTCAAATGCGTGGTTTTTTTCTATCGAATGAATTGCGAATTCTGAATAGCCTACACTATTTCAGCATCTTTTGTGTTCAATGATTCTTGTATTTACATTTCCTGTTTTTCCTGCTGTTTTTCCTATGTTTTATTTAAAGATATGTCTCACCACAATGTATTTGCTTCATGTGAACTGGCTATGAGACCTGTCATTTGTTGCGAAACGCATCACAACAACACTAAAAAAATCACGGAGAGTTATTAAGACCTCACCGGGAATTGAACTCGCAACCATCAGTATAAGAAGGCAAAAAATATTATTTATACTGGATGAAGGGACTTCTCATAAACATTTCTGTATTTCATGTCATTGTCGACGTTTTGTTAAGAAATTATTTGGTTGTTACCGTGCCAAAAACGATTTAAAGTGATATTAGAGAAATTGTTTATTGCAAAAACGAAGTAATTGTAAGATATTCGTTTTCTAAACTAAAAACACAATTGTTCATTCGACATTCAATGCGACTGTCAAAGTTGTACACTTTCGAAAGTTTTGAATACGGAACCGTTTCAGGCCGAAAATAGATAAAGCAAGAAAATGGGTACATACTTGGACTTTTACAGCAGTTTTTAAGCAGCAACGTCTCAATAACGAAGTCATATTGAAGTCTTGTCAGCTGTCAGATTCTGTTTACATGCGAGTTCATGAATGTTTCTGATCGTTTTAAAAAAAGTTTTTGTTTGCCCCAATTTTTAATATTCCAGGCTACATTTCTGTAAGTATGAGTTTTAAATAATCATCAATGATCGGTGTAGATTTTTACTATATATATATATATATATTGCTACGGCACTGGCGGATAGAGCGCCAGGGCACCCATACTTGCCGTGCATCCACCAGCTAACTCGGACGGTCACGAGACTTTTCAGGCACGGTGCGTGCTTCTCATGGAGTTCCAGGCGCTGGTCATTGCTGTAGGGTGTGTCGGTGTGTGTGTGTGCGTGAATACGTATGAATGAATGTGCATGTATAGCGTAAGTGTAGATACCTGACCACTCCGGAAGGAATTATACAAATTAAAGACGGTCATCTACGAAAATATAGCATTACAATTTATTGACATTAAATAAATAAAAATATAAACGTGGTGAGCGGTCATTGCCGCTCCGTGATTTGCCCAGAGTGGAAAATTAACTATTTCAATATTTAATTTAAAACAAAGAGTGGCGCGTGCCCTCAGGCATCGCGGCCGACGGGCCATATGAGAATCGAAAACAATTTAATTAAACTTATGAAATTATTTCATACTAAGAAAAACATAAAAATGACTTATGAAAGAAAATAACCAGCTATGGCAGACGGCCCTGGTATCGCCGTTGCCAGGCGGCATCTTAAAACAAACTATAATTTTCTAACCAAATTAATTAATCAATTAGAAAGACATACAGAAAAATCTAATTCACGAAAAAATATTAGCTTAGTGGTCAGAGCACCGGCCCCGGAAAGGAGGTGACCTGGGTTCGTATCCCAGTAGTAACCTAATATTTTTTCGTGAATTAGATTTTTCTGTATGTCTTTCTAATTGATTAATTAATTTGGTTATTAAATATTTCACAGAACTTTGTTCTGAAAAATTACAACTTCACAAATATGAATGTGTTCTTGAATATATAATATCTGTTGTATAAATGTATGTCCAAATAAAAATGAATTATTCAATTAATCATGGCGTCCATCTAGCGGTGGCATTGCAAAGTAATTTCAACTACCGTATCAAAAAAGTGGATTGCTCTATGGACAAAAATAAAAATTAATCAATTAATAAAAATAAGAACTACATATAAGGTCGATATATTCACGGAAACATAGAGGGTTGCTATAGCTTAGTGGTCAGAGCACCGGCCCCGGAAAGGAGGTGACCTGGGTTCGAATCCCAGTAGTAACCTAATATATTTTTTCGTGAATTAGATTTTTCTGTATGTCTTTCTAATTGATTAATTAATTTGGTTATTAAATATTTCACAGAACTTTGTTCTGAAAAATTACAACTTCACAAATATGAATGTGTTCTTGAATATATATAATTTTCTGCCTGAAAGGCAAACCACAATTTACATCGAACACAGATTCTATGCTAGGTTAGTATCACTAAAGTTCGTCAGGGACGAAGCGCAGCATCAGAACATATTGTACCCGCCGACGTCACGAAGAATCACCCGAGCCGATCTTTCTTCTATGGCGTGCCTCAAAGCTGTCGCAGGTTACGACAAGCGATTGTTATTATATACCCCCTTTTAGCGATGCGGTAATCAACAGGATCGGGACCAGCAGCGATGGCGACCCCATCTGCCTGAATCCTCTCCCTCAGCGATGTTCAAACGTGGCTACGGAACCCAATGGCGGTCTCATCGGCGTTGGACCAGCCGCATCCCGGCAATCCTGCGGTCCGCCGCCTCGATCCATCACTCTGCTTCATCAGACATCGACACGCCGATCGGGCGTGTCGGAAACCACGCCAGCACGCATATGGCCTGCCAGGCCGTCACGCGGGCAGAAAAAAAGACGCATCTACGGGCCCTAAAAAGATTTATATTAGAAACAGAACAAAATACATAGACCACGGACGATTATTGCTGTATCGCGTAAACTTGAATTTCGATAAAACTCACCAAGGTCGCCATTTCGCGCACCACTTGGGCCCGTATCTGGAGCGGTGACATCGCGAGCTGTCACCTCTAGATTTTCTATTCTAATGGCGCCGAAAGGTAAAACAACTGGTAGGCCTGCGCGCGTGCGCTGCCAATAGCGCAAATTGAAAGATGCTATTTTTCTTTGCCAAATTTAGGGCTGTCGAGTGTACTCGTATTCGGTAACATCTCTCTCTATATATATATATAAATATATATATAATATTATTTTAGTTTTTGAGTAGAACTTCTACCGCGCGTACATGCGTTTTTTCGTCTTCTCCTTATGGTGCCATCTCCAATCGGAGATCGGCGATCATTGTGGGGATTACGATTATATTTTCGATATTAGTTACACTTATACCAGTCCCTCAAGTTACGCAGCCACGAGATGCGGCGTTTTCCTACGCTTCTTTTACCGCTTATTTCCCCCTGGATGACGAGCTGGTTTAGACTTTATTTTGGTCCTCTCATAATACGCCCGAGATACTCCAGCTTCCTTGTCTTGATAGTTTAGAATTCAGATGGTCATGTATAATATAATACCGAGACAGGCGAGTCATTACGAAGTGTTCTTTGTAGGGTCCCATAGGAATAACTGAGCATTCAATTCACCGTTAACAGGCATGCTTTGCCTTGGAAATAAATTTTCGGAATTCGTAGACATTTTTCGTTGTAGGAGCTTACCCGAATTAAAGAATTACTTAGACTTAGAATAAATTACAGTTTAATGGACTAAATTTTTACTTCTGTTTTGTTCCCCATGAGTTATATATAATTATTTTAAAAAAAAAACCCTAATTATTGTTCATTTCCCTTATAAATATATTTTGATTTTATCTTTTTTGTTTATTTTACCTTCTTATTTAATGTATCTGGTATATTGGCTTAATTATCTTTATTTTAAAGGTCTCTAATTATTACTGTTTGCTTGTGTAGTAATCATCGTTTATATATATTATTCATTTCTATTGTTCATTTATTATTTCTTAAATATATTCTATTTATATTATTATTTTTAATTATTTATTATAATACCTGTTTTATGTTAGGTGTATAAAAATTCTTTTAATTTTCTTATTCTGTAAAAGCCCTATATTATTAATAAATAAAAAATATTTTTTTGTAAAAATGTTAAATCTTTTCCATTTCTGAATAAATGACCGCGGGCGCTTTTCCAGCGGGCGATTTGCTAATTCGTTAACGCTTTAAAATGGTGGACCCGATTTAAAATGGCCCCTCCCTTAGCAATGTGTGTCCAATGTGACGGCATAATTAATTACGAGCCGGCAAGTTTGTCCGCGACAGTTTTATGGCTTTTTAAAAGTTTTCACTGGCCAACCCAGCGCTGCCTGTTATCACCAAAAGACTCTAAGATTAAAATAAATTTGCAAAACAAATTTGGTACCTAATATGATATATTTTTAAAATAGCAATATGATTGATCCAACAATCAAAAATAAAGAAACGTCAAGAAATCTATCGAATGTACATATTTGTGGCGAAAATATTGACTGGCACTGAAAGACAACTAGAAAATTTTAATAACCAAATTAATTAATCAATTAGAAAGACATACAGAAAAATCTAATTCACGAAAAAATATTAGGTTACTACTGGGATTCGAACCCAGGTCACCTCCTTTCCGGGGCCGGTTCTTTGTTCTGAAAAATTACAACTTCACAAATATGAATGTGTTCTTGAATATATAATATCTGTTGTATAAATGTATGTCCAAATAAAAATGAATTATTCAATTAATCATGGCGTCCATCTAGCGGTGGCATTGCAAAGTAATTTCAACTACCGTATCAAAAAAGTGGATTGCTCTATGGACAAAAATAAAAATTAATCAATTAATAAAAATAAGAACTACATATAAGGTCGATATATTCACGGAAACATAGAGGGTTGCTATAGCTTAGTGGTCAGAGCACCGGCCCCGGAAAGGAGGTGACCTGGGTTCGAATCCCAGTAGTAACCTAATATTTTTTCGTGAATTAGATTTTTCTGTATGTCTTTCTAATTGATTAATTAATTTGGTTATTAAATATTTCACAGAACTTTGTTCTGAAAAATTACAACTTCACAAATATGAATGTGTCCTTGAATATAGAAAATTTTCTTAATTTCTTAAATAAATTACATGAATGGATTCAATTTACCATAGAAATAAAAAATTCTGGCATAAATTTCTTGGATTTCAATATTTCAATTGTTGATAATAAAATGAATTTTAACATATTTCGTTAAGATACGTATACAGAGATATAGTAATACACAATTCTTCTACGTAATCTTCCATATTCTCAAAAACTGTCAACCTTTCACTATATGCTAAGTAGATTGATTAATATTCCATTATCTGTTGAAACACCCACACATAAGCCCTGATGATGGACCCTACAATGAGGTCCGAAACGTCGGCCGGAAAGGTCGGTGTTATAACACGTCATAATACCCCAGAAAACACACCCTGAATATTATAAAACAGATTGCATTTGATAATAGTTTTGATACAAAATTAATAGTTATTATGTTAACTAAAAAGTATAAGAATAAGTTTTTTAAATCTTTTGTTTGTCCTTTTATATGTGATACTGAAAAAAAAATGGAGAAAAATAATATTTATAAATAATAAAATTTCTATTCAATAGTTAAAAAAATCCCAAATATCATTCAACCAGCTTTCCATACTTATAATCAATTTAAAAAATAAAGATAAGCGTATTTTTTTTAAAAATTCGGCTGTTTATAAATTGATATGTAATGACTGTGATTATGTTTATACAGGAAAAACATGTAGAAATTTTTAGAGCTAAAGAACACTTAAGGTGTTTAAATAGCAATAATTATTCTGAATTTTCTAACCATCTAGAATGTTCTTAGGTGTTCACGGCCACTCAGAATCTTCAAGTTTGTGTCTACTGGATTATGATGTCGTGTTGATACGACCTTTCGGGCCGACGTTTCGGATCCCATTGCAGGGTCCATCATCAGGGCTGATGGACGAAAGGATGAAAGGTCGTAACAACACGGCATAATACCCCAGTAAACACAAACTTGAAGATTCTAACCATCTTTTGGCTGTGGATCATTCTTTTGGTATTAATAAGGGTTTACAAATTTTACATACAAATTATACAGTTTGATAAATGAGTCATTTTGGTAATAAGAAAAAGTGTTAATAGTAAATTGAATATTATAAATAACCAGATCGTTTTTAAATCTTTTAAATTTATTTTCATGTTAAGTAGGTAGGTACCTACTTTATTATTATTCATTTTCCATATATAATTTTTCTATATTTTGAATGCCCATACTTCGATGTTTGAATTTAATTTGTTAGTATACAATTGTATCCTGACGAAGGGGCCACGGGCTCTGAAACGTATTGATATCTTTTTCAATACAAAAGTGGTGAAAACTAAGTTTATTTTTATTAATTATACATTTTATATTGTTAATTTATCTTAAAAATGTTTTATTAACATTATTATTTTTTTATTAATACTGCAAAAATTGTTTTATGTTAGGTAGATACTTATATAAAAATTATTTTAATTTTCTTGTATTGTAAATAAATAAAAAAATAATAATTTACTCAATTTTGATGTATTTTAGAAATTGTGTTATAACAGAGTGATATAATATTACAGTGCTCCTTATTTTAAAAGTGATTAATAAGTGATTTCACCGCTCAGAACAAAGGAGACAGAAGAAATGAAAGGTAAATATAAATTTAAAAATTTTATTATAAGACATTATGTTTATTTTAAAAGAGTTTTTTATACCGTTAAATCATCCTGGTAGGACAGTGATTGGGTACCCACCACTTTCCCAGGACCGTTTTATGAGCTTACGCTGACATATCGGTCCTTCTCACGCGTCGCCTAGTTGACAGTTTTTTTCTCTAATAGCTACTCAATCATCATGGTAGGACAATTTAGCACCCGGAATGTCCGATTTGTCACTTGACAGAGCGATGCAGAGTGTTCGAGTTTGATCATGTTTGAAGTACGCACTAAATATTTCTAATTTTCTCCTACATAGTCATTAAATAATCTTTATTTTGGGTGAAATTTTAGAACGCAATGAAGAGCGCGCGATACCCTCTCCAACTCCCAAGGATTTGTCACGTGACAAAATGGCCGCTTCATGCTAAAGTGAGAAACATCATAGATTAGAAGTTAAATATATATTTATGGCAATTGTTTTTGTGAACCTTTTTCCAATAGGTACGATATCGTTTTGGAATTGTTTTTGTGAACCTTTTTCCAATAGTTACGATATCGTTTTGGAATTGTTTTTGTGAACCTTTTTCCAATAGGTACGATATCGTTTTGGAATTGTTTTTGTGAACTTTTTTCCAATACGATATCGTTTTGGAATTGTTTTTGTGAATTTTTTCCAATACGATATCGGTTTCATACATTTTAGATAATGTGGAATAATGGAATAGTAACAAGTTTTTGTATTTATCTCAGAAATATCTCAATGGGATATTACTGCCTGTACTATTGTACACCTCATACGATATTCTTCCGAATTATTTATTTATATACACAAGAATACGCCTGAAAATTAATGTTTTCTGTTTTTTAACTCGTTTTATAGACCAGTCTATATTTTTGACAAGTCTAACATTACGGTATGAAAGTTTGATACATTTTAACCTAGAAATTAAACGTCGAAATGCTCACCTACAGAAAAAAATAAATTAAGTAAAGAAAATAAACATTTCGAATTCTTTCTTCTTGAAGTGACTAGAATATTAAATAATCTAATATTTCTAGGAATTAAATAATATCTATATGCATTTTAAAATAATCTGTTTGTCTCGCTTCCTTAACATTTTTTCCTTATTTATTTAAACTGGTAATGTTACGCAAAACATTGGAAATCAATTAAGGTTTTATTCACGCTGAAAGACACTGGACACCAACTTGATTGCAATCGCTGATCAAGAAATTTGCATTAATTATCAGCATCGGGAGAATCCATTTTTCTCGAGTTTTGTTGTTTCGAGATTTGATTCCTGCCGGCAGTGATTTTACGGACTGGCGAGTCCTTTGCGATGTCCTTTTATTTTATTTTTTTCCAGTTTAATTTTTTTTAAAGCTGGCACCACAGTGCAATCGTTCTTTATTAATATTTATATGTATATATATATATATTACGTATATGTACTTATATTCTGTTTTATTTTGCTTTAATTATATTTATGCTTTATTTTCTTTTCTTTGTATTTTTGTGTTATATTTTATTATTTACTTGTGATTTTATTTTTATGTATTACTATTTTCTTTAATAAATTGTTTTCAAAACGGTAAAGTGGTTAGTGCAGTTTCCTCGCCGCGTCGCACGAGTGCTTTTGCATTAAAACTGCTTCAGCATTAAAACAATGCCAAACTGGATGGCGGAAGTGTAGGGCCGATTTGGGAGCTTTTGCTCGTACAACGGTCCTGAATCTGTGGTGGGTCCCACTTCGCTATACTTAGATATGGGGATAAAAATATTGATTCATATGCCGAAATTTTGACTGTGAAGCGAGTAATTCAGGCCACCAACATAATATCTCAAACATTATGAATATTTCACCAGCATATTCTAGTCTATTGATTAAATATCTGTGCGTTGGAATTCTTGTGTCTCGAAACACATTAATATACTTGGCTTAATTTACCATAATATATAAAGTTATAGGCTCACGGAGAGTGTAGGCGAATACCGATCAGAGCCACTTTCCTGGAGATTTTGACTGCGCTATTGAACAGTTTTCAAATAATTATCAAATAATTTATGCCATAAAAACCAAATTATCATTTTAAATTCTTTATACGCCAGAAAAAGACCTGTATGCAGAATGTTTAATTTGATGTCATTGAAATTCATTAAAACTTCTTCTCAAGCTTCCTTTTTGAAGCAAAAGAATTCTTCAAAATTGATATAAGTTACGACAATGAAACTTCAACTTTTTGAAAAAAATAAGCCAGTAATATTAGGTCCTTACATATGAAATTGACGTTTAGTATGGGAGGAACATAAAGCCGATTTTTTTTTATTATAATATATTTATTTAATCAAAGTATGTACCAATGCTATCTATGCACTTTTGCCATCTCATAGGTAGTTCATCGATCCCTTTACTAAAAAAACCATTCGGACGGGAATCAATAAAATCTTTGAAGGCGGTTTGGACTGCCCCATCGGAGTTGAATTTTTTCCTTTGCAAGAAGTTATCCAAATTTCGAAAAAAATGGTAATCTGTTGGGGCAAGGTCCGGAGAGTACGGTGGATGTCTTAGATATTCCAATTGAAGCTCCTCTAATTTGGTAGCCGTCTGTTGTGCAGTGTGTGGTCTAGCGTTATCACGAAGCAGCAGTGGCCTAGAGCGATTAACCAGCCTCGGTTGTTTAGCAGCTAGCTTTTCCATCATGGTTTGCAGTTGCTGACAATAGATATCTGCCATAATCGTCTGGCTAGATTTAAGAAAGTTGTAGTGAACGACACCAGCACTAGTCCACCAAACGCTCACAAGTAACTTTTTTGGAGTCACTTTTTGCTTGGTCATGGTTTGGCTGGTCGGCAGGGTTCAGCCATTGCGATGAGCGCTTCCGATTATCGTACAGGATCCACTTTTCATCACAGGTAATGATTCGATTTAAAATCCCTTCATTATTGTGCCGGTTGAGTAATGCAACGCAGCAGTCAACGCGCGTTTGTTGATTTGCTTCACTCAATTCGTGAGGTACCCACCTTTCAAGCTTTTTCACCTTACCAATTTGCTTCAAGTGGATTAAAACAGTTTTATCACTAACACCGCAGCCTGCAGCTAACTCGGATGTGGTTTGCGATGGATCCGCTTCCACAATAGCCTTCAATTCTTCATTATCAACTTTGGTCTCCGGCCGTCCACGGGGCTTGTTCTGCAGGTCGAAATTTCCAGAACGAAAACGTTGGAACCAAAAACGCACTGTGTTTTCTTTTGCGCACCGTCGCCATACACATCATTAATCCTTCGAGCCGTTTCTGCAGCACTGGTGCCACGGTGGAACTCGTACTCGTAAATAACGCGATATTTCAAGTTTTTCATTTTGTAAACTGAGTGACGCAAAGAAAAAAACAATTGAGGAAAAAACAAATGAATTATAATTTTCAAAACACAAATACATGAGTAAATAGCTGTATAAATTTGGATTTGGAATTCCTAAACAAAGAGAAGATATTTGAGATCAAATTTGCCAGTACGGCAAAACGCCAATTTCATATGTAAGGACCTGATATTTAAAATAAGTGTCTATAACTATTGATATTACTTCTCGGTTGTTTGAGCATTTTCGACTCGTTATCAAGGCAGGAATCCGCCTGCAGAGATTTTGCTACTAGCTACGAAACACCTTGTAGGTATATAGTTTTGCATCGCGCGCCAGGTGAGTTTAAGTTGAAACTGCAATCAGCGAGTGATATTCTCCATGTCTATATTTTCGGACGCTAACATTTTACGTGGGATATAAAAGCAAAGGCAACAATATTTAGAAAAAATATATAATTTACTTAATTCGTGATTTTATAGGAAACATGGCCTATAAATTAGAGTAGAGTTCTGATATATAAAAGTGTTGTTTGCTACTTTCAAATAAAGTTTATCATTTATCAAAGTGTATTGCGTGACTATAACTTAAGGTTATACAAATTATTAATTTCCAGACCTTATCGACGAGCCATTTCTAGTAAATATTCTAAAAACTCCATAATTTCTTAATACCATTATTTTCGGTCGAGTAAATATTCGGTCTTCATATTGCTGTCCAAGGTTGGGGTAATTTAAATTCCCTTCACACTCCTTACATCCTGCCCGGAAGATGAACTATACCTACCTCAATCAATGTCTCCTGTACGGAAATCAATTTCTAAGATATACAAATCAAGAAGTAATCTTTCATCTTAGTATCATCATAAAAATTATGGTCTCTCTGTTACAATAATAAATAAATAAATGAAATTTTATTCCAGTATGTGGGGAGATTTGTGCAGTCCCACACACATTCCATATAATACATATATGAACATTAAATATATGCAGGTACATAAAAGGTAAGATATAACAAGAAATAAGGTTTATAGCAAGAATTATCCAAATAAATCTTCTTCTTCTTCTTTTTCATCAGCCTTCATCTCTTCACTGCTGGATATAGCCCTCTTCCATACCCTTCCATCCTTCCTTGTTGTTTGCTAATTGTAGCCTTTCTTTCCCCCCACAGCGGCTATATCGTCGGCTCATCTCTTTTGAGGTCTTCCGATGCCTCTTTTATTCTCCCAAGGTCTCCATTTCAGAACTCTGGGAGGCCATCTTGTAGCATCCTGCCTTGCAACATGTCCTTCCCATTGCCATTTTAGCTTCGCTACATGATCCATGATATCCACTACTCTAGTTCTGTACATAATTTCGTAATCTTTAAGGCTTACCTACTCCAAGCGTGGATCTCTCCATGGATCGTTGCGTACATTTGAGCCTTTCTACGCTTTCCTTAGTCTCCACTCCATGCGTCATCACTGGCAGTGTGCATGATTCAAAGGCTTTTCTTTTTAGGCTAATTGGGATCTCTTTGTTCTCGAAGATATAATCATAAATAATAAATAAAATAAAATAATTTTGATTAAATACACGGCAATAAAGTTTTTTAAAATAAACATTACAAATAAAAAGTAAAAAGAATTAAAACGGTCGTTTACAAAATATAAAAAACAATAATACAGCGCAAAAGTAAACAGTTCATAGAAAAATACAGAAGTACACAAATATTTAGAGATTATAAAGTTTGTAGTACAAGCAAAATCAGACAGTGGATCCTAATAATTATTATATTGTAGAATATTTATAAATGATTAAAAGTCAGAGAAAAACAAAATTATATATAGAAAAAAAAAAACTCAAAAGAAGTCCCCCGAACAATTGAAAAACAACTTTTAAAACTATAAATTGAAAATGAATATTAAATATTAGCGAGAAATTATTCAATCAATAAACATATAACAAGATATGTTGAAGATATCCAAATAAATAGGGAATACAAAGTAAGAAAGACACGGTAAAGACGAAGCGATAGAGAAAGTAATACAGCAATAATTATTAACATAAAAAAGTAAGCATTAGTAAATAAATAGGATGTATAAAAGAAAAGAGAAAACAAATATAAGTATTAACATGAAAAATAGAAATACGTAATATAATAGCGGCTTTTGCGAGCGGTGGCATGTCGGTTACGAGGGTCCAGTATCTTTCTCCAGTGTGCATCAATGCTGGATGCTGGAGCAAGGAAGGCGGGCTTCCAGGATAAGGATATTCTCGGAGCTGAATATCCTCTCCCTCATTCCTGCCGCCCTGGATCTAGTGAGGGCCTGGATCTAGTTGGGAACACGCCCCTCAGTGAACATACCGGAAGCGCTGCAATATCTGGGAAGGCCAAACGTCATACGGAAGGCGTTATCATACAGTATGCGAAGTCTTTATAATATACATATACAACGTTTGAAAGATATTGATGTTTCGATCGTCCAGTTCATTAGTCTGAGATTTCCAAAAAATTGAAAATTACAGTTGAATAAGCAGCTTTATGCGAAAGAGTACATCGGATTCAATACTCAGATAACTCATAAATGCAACCAGACTAATTATAACGAAGATAAACTTGTAAAGAATTAAACAACATATTGATGTTGTCTGGGTCATAAGAAGGATACTAGCTGTAACCCGGCAAAAATGACGGTACTTTTACGGTTCCTACGGAATAAGTATGTTTGTATTTTCATTTCAAAAAAATTCCGGAAAAAAAAATTCGGAAAAAATATTCGAAAAACAAACTTTTCGAAAAAAGTTTTCCCGGCTGGGTCCTAAAAAATAAGCGTGAAAAATTTGAGTCAGATCGATTGAATGGGACAGATTTTCATGGAAAATATATCAGAGGGATGGTGAGGGGGGGGAACCTATGTTACCCGCCGGATTCTAAAGAATAAGTCTGTAGACCTTGGGTCAGATCGGACGAACGGTGTAGATTTGTATAAAGAACAGACAGACAGATAGACGCTATGGGCGTGCAGTGAGAACAAGAAGCATGACTTTTTCCGAACTGAAACCGAAATACGAGATTTTAATATTTCATAATATTCTGCCAGATAAATATTTCATTACGATTTTTTTTCCCCAAATAAATGTTAATATAAAATGCTTCTCGTTTTCACTGCATATCCCTACATATCACATGCATATCACAGACAGACATTGAGTTTTATAGGTATACACTCGTATTCAAATGCAACAAAATATGTCAAAATTTCAAACCAATCGGCCGACTACTTTTCAAGTTTTGCGAACACAAACATGCATAGGCTGAATTTTTATACTTATAGATATTAATGTCGTATAGATAATATTGGCGGCCCTCGTAGCGCGGTGAGTATGACACTGGCTTCCTAAACCTAGACTCAATTTTATATCAAACCGAAGGTTCCGGGTTCGATTCCCGGTGAGGTCACAATTTAATATATGTGATTTACTCGAGCCTGGGTGTTTTGTGATGTATTTCGCTTCTGTAATTGGGCCTCCTGGCCTGTTGAAGCGCAAAAAAAAATGTCACCACAAAATCATTTTTCTCTTTTTGAACAAATATATATAGTGCATATTGGCCGATATATGTTTATATAAATGTTTGTAACCAAAAGTTACATTTCGATTTTTTTCGGTTTTTTTCTCCGTTTTCGCGCGCTTTTTTGAGGTTTTCTCTGGGAGTGTACACGATAAAAATATTTTGTAAAAGAATATGAAAACCAATTAATTGCCGCATACAAATTTTGAGCTTTTATTTTTCTTCTTCTTCTTCTTTCTTTTTTACGCCCATTTGAGCGAAAATGGGTTTTTCTTACATATTTTCGTCAGTTTTCAATATTTTTAAATTCGAATCGGTGAAAATATAGATAATTATGTTAAGCATATAATCTAATTATTAATTTATTTTTTAAAAATTTATTTCGTTTTTACGTACTTTTTTCAAACTTTGCGTTTCCTTTCATCACGTTTTTTTCTAAAAGTACAAAGAATATTTTGATTCTAAAAATAGATTATAAAAGACTCTGACGCTGGCGTGAAAATAAAATTAAAAATTAAAAAAGAATCATATTTTAGTACTTCTTCTTCTTCTTTTTTTTGAACTTTGAAATTTTAAAAATATTATGACAAATATCTCAATAAGTGTTTGAGATAATCGGTTGGAAAAGTAGATATTATCTACTTTGATTTCTTCATCTTGGTCTCTGATCTGCATTCTCGGCCACCAGCGAGATGGATTTCGGTGTTTTGTTGCGCTGCCAAGAAGACGTCATCACCTTATTGATTCCGACAGCCTCTATTCTCGCGGATTTTATGATTGATGGCAGCGCGAGACGCGCATCTCATCGTTTCCCTAAAATCTAATATTCCTGGCTTTGTTCGTCTACCCTAACACCAGTCTTCCTAAATGGAACAACTCAACGACGCCTCCCTAAAATTTTCTGAAATATTTGAGTGGTTCCGTTAAATTTTGGCATGAATACCGGTATATTCGGCCACTGAGGATTTTTTTGCTAGTGTAAAGGTACAGATACACATGCTTCTTTACTGGCATGCTAATGAGCATGCCACTAATAAGCATGCCCTAACAACTGTACACACTTGCTCATTACTGGCATGCTTATTAGTGGCATGCTCATAAATAAGCATGCCCAAAGCTAACAATCAAACACACATGCTTATTAGTGGCATGCTCTTGTCATAGAATAGAGACGCTCTTGTTCAAAATGGAAACTTTGCAAACTGAAATAGAAAATTCAAGTGAACCAATAAATCAAAAAAGTTCCCCAGTTTCCATCCGCACATTTTTGATTTTAGTTTGCCTATTAATAAAGTTTCGTAAACATTATTTCTCACTATATTATTTTTACACAACGGTGACCGAGTATTCCACAGACATTCGTAATTCCTATAATAAGTCACGAAAAGTAATGTTTTATCATCTCCCCAACGCGCCATATTTGTTTCATTTGTCGCCCGACTGAGAAGATCGCATTGATAATACTAGCCGCGAAGCCCGCGAATGACATAAGCATGCTCATAAATAAGCAAGTCTGTTCACACATGCTCCAAAGATACCCCTTCTCTATGGTGAATGACAGTGGCATGCTTATAAATCAACTGGCGGTTGATTTTTGAGCATGCCACTAGGTGGCATGCTCATTTCTAGCAATGTGCGTACACACATGCCACTAATAAGCATGCCACTGTCAAAGTCGATACTGCGCATGCTCACGTGCCACTAAAGAAGCATGTGTATCAGACGCCTAACAGTTGTGGGTTGTGTATGGGTAAATCGAGATGAGTGATGCTGAAGCTGCTTGTTATGTATTACGAGATCATGTCCATCTATAAGAGACAAATAATTTATACTGTAGATTTATTGACGAGCAAGTTGTACAATAATGAGAGTCGGTACAACAATGAGCAGTACAATTAGTAGCACTAGTATATATTTTTTTGTTTGATAAATTTTGTGATTATCTTTGTGGAGTAGCTTCTTCGTAACTTCTTCGGCGGAGCCCGTAACCGCTAGGAGGTCCCCAGGTGGCGGATAGGGGAAAGTTCACCAGATATGGAGAGTAGGAGGAAAATAAAATATCTTTCGCAGACAGGCAGCAGCGTTTGATCCATAATGGGCGGCTACAAATAGCATCTGTTTCCTATATTAAGAGGATGAAAGGGTATGGAAGAGGCCTATATCCAGCAATAGAGAGATGAAGGGTGAGGAAGAGGATGAACTTTGTGGAAGTTTGATATACAATCCCTCCCCCAGCATGCAGTCAATACTTCCTAGTCTATTTTTTTTGTTTATGACTGAAAATTAGGCAATACGCACCGAAAAAGTTGTAGTTTTTATTAATTATGTAAGTGTCACACTACGAAGAAAGCAACGCTTTGTTCAATTAATTTTTCTAAAAATTTTACATATTTTTAACCTAGATATATATTATATGTAGATGTCTCATAGAAACGAAGCAATTTTTTAAATATAGTAAAGTAGGTATGGAAGTCTTTTTTGGATGTTCATAGGGCTTACGACCTATCATACGGCCATCAAATCTTTGGAAGTGGTAATGTATATGTTGTCACGGAACGTGGTTTTGGGAGATAAAAGAAAACACTGGAAATTATATTTATTTTGATTTATTATGGAAGGAAAGTCACTGGATACGAGATAAATTGTAGTACCGTTCTTAATTTTATAGTCCAGAATATTTCACACACTTGTTAATGCACTGTTCCTTATTTTGCACTAATTAACATTGTTTCTCGATTTATTTTCATTTTCTAGTAAACTTTGTTCAATGTTTGTTCGTAGAAAAACTTCTCGCCCCGGTATTCCTTTATTTATTCACTGCCGGTATCGCTGATCATATCAGCTTGTCACGAAACAGTCATGAATCACTGATCACCCTAGTTTTGAAGCTGAGATGTCGCACTTGTCACTGTCAGGAATGAATTGACTGTTACTTCTTGAGATGGATCCCAGTTCTCGTTCATTAAGTACTTGTATTGCGTGACTCTTTCTATTGCTTTGATTTTGACGGTTATATTTGGCGTCAGAAGTGATCTTTTTGACATTATTAACACTTTGGTTTTGCTCATGCCAATATTCGAAGGAAAATTTTATATTTTCTGTTCAATAGTTCAATTCTCCAAGCTCCCGCGCTGAATTTTTAAAGTTTCAAATCCGACGGAATATACATACATAGTTGGCAAAGAGTTTCGTAACTTTTTCGATTTCGTATTTCAATTCTCGGATTCAATTTTCTCCTGAGGGACCGCGTGTTCCGCATCAAACTCGCTCATTATTTTGATTAAAAATGGTTAAAGAAAAAAAATTACGGCTTTCGAAGCAACGTAATAATAAAAAATATCGGATGAATTTGATTTGTAGTTCCGACAGATGGTGCCACGTGTCGTACCGAGACTAAATAATTTTGTGGTGGTCCAGACCATCCACCAATCAGAGGCTCGTTACGGCTAACCAGGTCCCGATCGCCGAGAGGAACGTCACTCTTTCGCCGACCGCCGTAGACATATTTTCTTGTGACGTCACTGTTGTGTATTGCTATTTTGTTTGAGTAAATTGTTTTTCATAATGGAAAATTGTTACTCTGGACCTCATTCCTAAAATTGTATTTATTGATTTGCGTTAGTCTGAATTTTATTTACAATTTATTTTATCATTAAGTCGTTATTTATTATTAATTTATTGTAAAAAGTGTATTGAGTAATTATACCATATTCATAATATTCACAAAATGTACTTTAATTCACATACTTTGTACTCTAATGTCACTCTAGAATCACCTAATAGGGACAATAATGACCTGTTCGTGGAATGTTAAAAATAAAATAAAATTTATAATGATCCCTCTGGGGATAAAATTCAGTATTGTGTTCTTGAAAATTTTAAGCATACTCAAAATAATTTTTTTATAATTCAATTTATTATCACGCGTTTTTATATAAAATACCTTGTTTGTTTAAAACGTAATTTTTCCTATATATTCCCCCTTAATTCGACGTAGTTATGCAGAATGCGACCAACCCACAAAATGCTAAAAATGAGTTATATACGGTTATGGACAGCTCACTACGATATCTTTATGCGCTGAAATTGTCTAAGTGCTATAGTTTTTTGTAAATTCAGTATTTTTCTAACCCACATAACAGCCAACACCGTTTAATTCACACATAAAATGTCCAAGTGGCTTGACTGTTTTCTGCAGCATCAAATTTATAAATCATTGGCAAACAAAAATATTAATTGAAAAAATTCATGTGGTATGGATGCATTATGCACCTTTTTAATTCTGCTGTTACTACACGATGATTATTTTGTAAAAAATATCCAAGTGGGTTGAACGTTTTATACGCCTCGGATAGTACTGTTTGAAAATAAAAATAAAACTTTAAAAATTCAGAAACCTTTATTATAAGTTAATTATTGAAAATATAAGTATATTTTAAATATTTAACATATTTAAAACAGACTTCCCGGAAATCAGAATATACTCAATTAATAAAATAAAAGCTTTAGCAAACAACTGGCTTACCTCCAAAGGTAGAACAGCAACTGAAAATTTACTTACTGTAATTGCGTAATAATGTCTTTAAATAAAAATATATACCTATATAAATTAATTAATTAATTAAGGAAAATAAAAAAATAATCTTAAACAAAACTTTAACCCTTTTTACATTAAACAATTATTCTACACATATTTACACTTGGACTTATGACTAACTCAACTTTCACTAACATTCCACTTGATACTCTATAGATACATAATAACTACCTTATGAAAATAAATACTACTGACGAACTCGAAAAAATATTATAATTGTGTGCTATAACGCCACTCTGGGACAGGCGTAGCCTAGTAGAGTGGCATAATCCACAAATTAAACAAAACAAAAAAATGTGTAAATTATCTTATGTTTTATCTTATGTTCTATTGTTAAATTAGTATTATCTTATTTGTAAACAAGGATTTTTAAATAAATAAATAAATAAAATAAGTAAAAAAGTTTGCTAACCGAATTTCAATCGTTATAGATTCTAAATGGCCATTCGAAATGGAAAATGATAAGACAAACCTTAAGACGCTTTTCAAATACATATTCAATGATACCACACTTAATATAGCTTGTCGACTTTTATTTTTTTCTTTTTCACAATCTACAGCGTCTGATTATCGCCATATTAAATTTTGATTACTGTCACGTCTTTAGTGACACTCGCAAGATTAAGATAAATCGATTGTCATAATAATAATCAAAATCGGCCCACGCGTTCGGTCTCTAGAGCGCCAAAAGGAACAAACATACATACATAGGCTGATAAACATGTTACCCTCCTTTGCATCTCGCAATCAGGTAAAAAGAATCGGAAATTTTGTAGAAAGGATTCAACCTATAATATGCGTCATATCTTCGTCAATAAAAGTTTATCCCAATTATAATAATTTCGTTGCCCGTCCGTCCGTCCGTCGTAACTTCTTTATAGTATTTTTACTCCCTTTCTTTGAACTCGTAGCGTCTGCTTGTCAGCTTGTCTTCTTGTCTGCCGAAAAAACTTCTATTTTTAACCCATTTTCCGTGATCCAATCGAGCTGAAACTTTGCAGGCAGACTCGAGGTGATGATAAAAATGATCTAACAATTTTCGTTTAAAATTTTTGAATAATTATTGTATAATTTTTGATTTTTCGAAATTTTATCGATTTGTGTATTGTTTAATTTTCGAGCCCGATGCGTGGAAAAGACGCGAAACCTGTTTCAATGAGAAAGGTAGAATAATAAAAACTTGGTTTTTATGGGTCAGTTTTTTTCTTTTTACCTTTTCTTTTTTTTTAATATAAATTAATATAGCTACACTTATTCTTAAGGAACAGACATGTAAAAGTACCGTCATTTTTGACGTTTATAGTTAGTTTCTTATAATTTCATTAAAATGCCATAAAAAATAACTTTACAATGAACCCTCTTCAAAAAATATGCAATAATTAATCAAATATCTGCGTATTAGGTTTTTGCAGAAACAACTTTTTATCCAGTTTATTATGTTGGTCGCTTTCTGCATAACTAGGGCCAATTTGAAACCTACATGAAATTCGGGCCACCCTGCACCGAAAAGACGGTAAGTATGAGACTATTTCGTGTTGAAATTTTGTAACTACATTTGTATTTGAAAATCAATTTATTGAGATCGATAAATTGACCGAAATAGCAATTTACAGCTCTGAAAATATTTACGGTCGTTAATTTTTCAACGTGAAGCTCGTATTTCATTCCACGTAAATCGCTGGCTAGTGTTGTACGCGTCGCGAGGGCTCGCCAGTTGCTAGGGATGGGAGCTCAATTCCAACGGAATTTGGAATGAAACATTCGAGGTACGTGATTAATTAATTGGCCAGTCTAATTAACGCTGGACTTCCACTTCAAATGCATATTTCGGCGTTTTTTTTTAAGAAAATGTGGGTTTTTATTATTCATTTACATCAGAATGTATATTTTAGACTGACATTTTAAGGCGATAACTTAGATTTTTTTATTTTATTTATTTATTTAATTAATAATGTATATATAACATTTTATTACACAGATACCACGAAAATATTTACAATTAATTTTTTTTTTTGTATGTATATGCCTCACCAAAAAGTATTACGACTCTTGTGTGTGGTGAGGTTGAGGAATGTAATGAGGAACCGTTGTTGTTATAAAAAAGTAATAAACTGAAAATTATTTAGAATAATTAGTAAAATATAAGCGTTAATCGACAGGGCGCGGCCAAAAAAATCGTTAATAGTGTCCTAGGTGAGACTTTTAATGAATATGTTTTTTTAATCGTTTAATAATAATAGTATAAAAATAAGTAATAGACAAAGAAAAAAAATGATCTGAATTGGATATTTAATAAAATAAAATAATTAAAAGTATTTAAAAAGATGAAAGTAAATGTTCATATAGGTATTAGTATTTTACAAATTTATGTTAGGTTAGTTTATTTCCTTCCTTTTTCATGCAGCCAGAATTTCACTTTTGAAGAAAGATACGCGAGAGTGTGGTTACAAGTTAGTTTAGAGTGTTGAATATTTTTGAAGCTTGGAAGAGGTGAAATTATGGACTAGCTCTGTTACACATTGTGCAACAAAATAATTTAACTGGTCGATTTTATCATTACAGTTTATTAAGTGTTTTAACTGATGTTGGTAATTTTTTCTGAGATGTAGATTAGTATTGCAATTTGGTAATTTTTTCTTATAAAATATGGCCATAATATACACTGGATGTAATTTCAAAATAAAATACAGTTAATTACTATTTTATTGGGCGGGTTTTATCGATTTATAAAATGGACGTGTTGATATTAGACATGAAGCGTGTTATTGTATTGGCCTTGGTAATTAGGCCAATTGACGTCAGCATTTTTGGAAATCACGCGATCGGGAAAATGTCTTAAAAAATCGGTGGGTTTTTTTACTGCGAGACATTTGACATCCTGTTGAAACCGATCCTTCGAGATTCATATCGGTCAATCGATTCCGCAAAAAGTTCCACACAAGTTTGACACTTACAGCTATAGCTTGAACAGACTCGTCCACACAAGTTTGACACTTACAGCTATAGCTTGAACAGACTCGTCCACACAAGTTTGACACTTACAGCTATAGCTTGAACAGACTCGTCCACACAAGTTTGACACTTACAGCTATAGCTTGGACAGACTCGTCCACACAAGTTTGACACTTACAGCTATAGCTTGAACAGACTCGTCCACACAAGTTTGACACTTACAGCTATAGCTTGAACAGACTCGTCCACACAAGTTTGACACTTACAGCTATAGCTTGAACAGACTCGTCCACACAAGTTTGACACTTACAGCTATAGCTTGAACAGACTCGTCCACACAAAAATAATGGTCAAATTACACCTGTAGCTTATAATCTATACCAAATAGTGACTCTTGTAGGTGCATCGGTTTTCCATAATACGAGGAACTTCAGTGCCCCAAATTTTACAATCCTAGTTATTAATAAAACCATTCAAATGAAAATTAGTTTCGCTGCTTCTTCTTCCTTGCACTGTCCTAGGTAGGCTGTTGGGGTCGACTCTTCTTGTTCTAAGGTTATATATTTTTATTTATTAAATATATTTAAAATTCTTATATAACAACTTATTACATTGACATTTTTTTGAGCTTTTATAATAAAGTTGACCTCGTCAGTAAAACCTGCCCAATTAAATAGTAATTAACTGTATATTTTTTAAATTACATCCGGCGTATTCGATGGCCATCTTTTATAAAAAAAAGTGCAGGAAATTAAGAAAAAATTACCAAATTGCAAAACTAATTACCATTTCAGAAAAAAATACCACCATCGTACGAGGTGTAACAGAGCTAGTCCATAATACATATAACAGGTAGATAAATAAATATCACGAAATTGTAGTCTGTTTACAACTATAAATTTCTATAATTAATAGAAATAAACTTTGTTTTCACCACTTTTTTATTGAATATATCAACATGTTTCAGAGCCCATGGTCCCTTCGTCAGGATATAATTGTATACTAACAAAATCAAATTTAAAAATCGATGTATAGATAATCAAAATATAAAAAAGTGATATAGGGAAAATGAATTATAATAAAGTACCTACTTAACATGTAGATATTTATTTTAATATAATATTTGTAAAAAGGACCTGGTTATTTATAATATTCAATTTACTATTAACACTTTTTCTTATTTCTAAAATTTCTAATTTATCATAATGTGATTCTGTGTAATTTGTATGTAAAATTTGTTAGCCCATATTAATATCAAAAGAATGATCCATAGCCAAAAGATGATTAGAAAATTCAGAATAATTATTGCTATTTAAACATCTTAAGTGTTTCTAACTTCAAAATTTCTAGACGTTTTCCCCGTATAAAAATAATCACAATCGTTACAAATCAATTTATAAACACCCGATTTTTTTAAAAAATTATCCTTATCCTTATTATTTTATATGTAATTTTTAAATTTATTATTAGTATAAAAAGCTGGTTGAATGATATTTGGGATTTTTTTAAACTATAGAATTAGAAATTTCATTATTTATAAATACTATTTTAACTTAACTCTAATTTCACAATTTCTAAACGTTTTTCCAATATAAAAGTAATCACACACATTTTTATCAATTATAGTAATAATGTCAACACAACATTGTTTTGCTCTTTCTGAAATAATCATTTGTTTACATTGTAGATTGATTTTGCAATATTATTTTTTTGTTGCGACTTATTAATACAAACTTTAACCAATTGATGTAAAGCTTAAGTCGAGACATAATAAAATCTGTAAAAGAAATATATTTATGGAATTTTTATTGTGCGTCCGTTATGGTGAAGATTCAATGGTGTCGGACGTTAAAACAAAGATGTTGTTGTTACAAATTTGTTAGTTTTTTGCAATTAATTAATACGTTTCCGGGAATATTTTAAGCGGTCAAAAAATATGATAAACAAGATCGCAAACTTCTATGATGTATATTATATATTAAATTATATATTAAACTACCAGGGGATATTAAGGATGAAAACAATGTAACGACCTTTAAGGAAAAAATTAAGAAAATACGTGATACTTACTTTTGATTAAACATTTAATATAAATCTTGATCTTATACTGTAGGTATATATTAGGAAATATAAAAATTATTGTATTACCTACTTTAAGAATATAAAAATTAAATAATAATTATTATAATGTGTCTTTGTTTCCTTGAGTATCCAAGCTTAAATTGAACGGATAAAGGATACACAGAACAAAACTCAACATAGAATCACTCTAATCCGTCACAAATTTAAATTTAGGCCTCGGGCGCATAAAACCAATTCAGAGCCTAACCTTCACCACACTGTGTTGGAGAAAATATCCTAGCAGCAATGTTCTCAACACACATTTCTGTCAGCAGCAATGTTCTCAACACACATTTCTGTCAGCAGCAATGTTCTCAACACACATTTCTGTCAGCAGCAATGTTCTCAACACACATTTCTGTCAGCAGCAATGTTCTCAACACACATTTCTGTCAGCAGCAATGTTCTCAACACACATTTATGTCATTTATTGTTATTTTTTAACATTAATATTTAAAACCAGATGTTTTGACTAGCTTAAATATCTCTAAAACAACCAGTGTTGCATATTCACTATTAAAAATAACAATAAACCTGAATAAATTATTAATGTTTATACAGGGTTATTTGAAATACATTGTTTGCCTTGCAGGACTATATTCCTGCTTTAATTATGAGTCGAAAATGTGCAAGCAACCATGACCTAATTTCAATGGTAATAGAGATATGCGACATCAAAGTTTACATTTTTTTTCAAATTTTTGACTTATTTTTTGTAAAACGTTGGACTATCATTACAGTAACTTATGTCGAATACGAAAAATTCGTTCCCTTTAATACAAGTCAAATAAAATAATAACCATCCAATTCCAATTGGAATTTCTGCAGGGTTTTTTTCATTTTATATTATTTAGATATTTAGTTTTGGGCCAAAATAATACAGTAGAATGCCGGCAGGGGAAATATATAAAAAAAATTAAAATATTTTGATAAATTCGTAATTAGTATTTCGCTATAAATAAGTAAATATTTATTATTTAGGAACCGGCATGTAAAAGTGCCGTCATTTTTGACGGGTCACAGCTAGTCCAAAATAACATTGAATGCAATCATAGAGGATTAATAATTTATAAAGTAGCTACTGAATTCGAGATTTTATAGGTAACATCTATTCCTATAAAACTCAATGTCTGTCTGTTCTCTATACAAATCCACGCCGTTTGTCCGATTCGATTCGAATTTTGCATACTTATGCTTTAGAACCCGGTGGGTAACATAGGTAACATTTTTTCCCTATTCTCTTACCCCTTCCACTCCCCCTGACATATCTTTAATGCAAATCTGTACCGCTTGACCGATCGGACTCAAAATTTGCAAACTTATTCATTAGGACTCGGCGGGTAACAAAGGTAACGTTTTCCCTCTATTCTCTTACCCCTTCCCGTCCCTCTAACATATTTTACATGCAAATCTTGTACCGTTTGACCGATCGGACTCAAAATTTGGAAACTTATTCATTAGGACTCGGCGGGTAACATAGGTAACATTTTCCCTCTATTCTCTTACCCCTTAATCCTTAACCCGTACAATGCCGGGTACGAACAGCTAGTAGTCTATAAATTTATATAAAACATGATTTTGGAAGGGAAAGATACATAAAATCTAGAATTCAGCGCATTTTGAATTAATAATCATCGGTGAAAGCATTAAAAATATTTTTTAATTTTTTGGATATTGCTTCCAACGCTTTTAAACACAGAAAAATAGATATACATTTTTGCATATATACAATTCCAAGCGGCCAGTGCACGGGCGCCGATCTTTCGTTTTAAATAAAACAGGTGATTGAATATATCGCTTAAGTGATCACTTTACACAATTGTAACATTCGCCATTTCCACCCATGATAGAATATACCATGCTTATTCATTTTTTGGAAGTTGTATATATGTTCAAATTGCGTGAAGCTTTCATATATGAGTTGTAAGCGCCTTTTCCATGCGGCCTGTACAAAGCCATTTTCATTCCCCTAAATCCCCACAGATGTCGCTAAATGAGAAAATCTACATTGATTTTTTATGGAATTTTTGGGAGATCCGAATACTTGCATTACACTAGGATACGCCAGGAAATATTATTTCCAATTTTTGTTAAATTCCTTTTCTACCAGTATTTACAATTCAGAATATTTTGAGTTTGTTCAAATCTTTCAGAACAGTGCTGGATTTATGTCACAAAGACATTATTAATCAATTAGTGTATATTATAGATATCTCACAGAGACGAAACTGTATTAATTATGGGAAAGTAGGTATAGAAGTCATTTGGGTGTAACAGGACTTATGACCTGTCTTTTTATGGTTGGCTTAAGTGATCACTTTACACAATTGTAACATTCAATGTCTCTGTGACATAAATCCAGCACTGTTCTGAAAGATTTGAACAAACTCAAAATATTCTGAATATATCGCATTTGTTTTATGCAATTTAGCATTACATTTCTGTTTGAATAGAGTACACGCGCTCCAGAGATGCAAAGTGCAATGGAGGTGCGCTCACTGCGCACTCGACCACTGCGGTCGGGATCCTGCGCTGATGGAGTGCGGACTCTTCGACAAATGGTGCTATTCGCTAATCACTGTCATTCAGAAAACAATTAATATAAAAGTAAAAATGCATCGTTGAAAATTGAGTTCATTATCTGTCCAATCTTTGGAAGTTTCTTTGAAATGGTCAAAAATCGAAATGGTGGAAAACGTTCAGAGAACCAAAGTAAACGACTGTTTCTAAAACGTAGACTTGTTAAAAAATTAAACGCGAGCTTGTAAATTTTTAAATAATAATTATGAAAATTCTTTTGAAAAGAGCGAATAGGTACAATAAATACCGTGAGACTTCTTTACTTCGAGACACTCGGTTCGAAACGAAATTCTAAAAACAATTTAAACTTTTATTTCCTACACAAAGTCGCTGGACACGAATTTAATCGGAGCACCGCTCTTAAATTCACAGTGGGTAATTATTGTCAATAGAATATTTCACACAGGTTCGCGATAACTCTGGCGGCGCGCGTGCTTGTCATTGCTTTTATATGTAAATTTTCGATCGGTTTCTCCATATTTCTAGTGATTATGGTTTCTTCGAGAACAGTCCAGTTGATTCTAGATTCGTGTGGACTATTTGAGGGACTTTGATAATGTGTAATAACCATTGTTTTTAGACTCTCGTCATAGTATTTACAAAAAAAATTATTGTAAGAAAATACAATTATATGTTTTATACTGTAGTGAAATGGCAAAGGAGATTACAATACAGAATCCCTCGTAATATGTCAATGACGACATTAACATCGATACCTAGATATACTAGAGCCTTCCACTACATTCTGGAACATTCTACTGCACTCCTGAATTAGCTACATTACTCGAGGAACACCTGGAAAAGCCTAGAAGCGGCGAAAACCTTCTCCTTAACACCAGAAAATCCAGTAGGTTCGATAATCTAGCTTTTGGATATAAATAGCGCGGATCTAGGCCGCAGCGTTAGAGTTGTCGTGTTTGACATTTCAGTGCGAAATCGGTCGCAAATTTTTGGCGTCGCGAATTGCGAAGCGATTAATAAAGCGAATAATCGAGCGAAGTACCTAATTGGCGTTGAAAATATATGCGATAAATACTACGAGCGGACGGAACGTTCTAGTGATTGTTAAATACGTGTTACCCAGCGATAATAGAGTGTTCGTTTACAAGAGCCGTATTGCAAAACAGCGTAATTGAAAGAATAGCGTTAAGTTTAAGTTCATTCATGTCTAGCAACGACACGTGACAATACGATGAAATGGGATTTTTTTTTTGCAAATTAACAAAAAATTTTCCTTAAAGGTATAAAGGCTAGTCGAGCGATCGGGCACAAGATGCGTCGGTAGCCCCGCGTTGCCGCGTGACACGCGAAGGGTTAAAAACAACCCCGCAACAAACTTTGGATCTTTGCCGCCCTCTCGGTCTGGCGCCCCGGGCGGTCCCCTGCCGGGTGATTCCGCAAGCTTAATGTAATTCTTAAATGGTTTCGTTTTATTGGTACGCATTTGGTCGTAAAATTAAATTCGACGAATCTTCGACGAATATGACGCACCGCCCCGTATAAAGCGTAATGGCCGAAACAGATAGTTTTGTCTTATCAAAGCCACTTTCGGGAGACATTTTGTTGAATTTATTGCTTTTCGTTGGTTTTTTCCGCTGTCAGAATTTATTTAGATTTTATGCTCGATTTCTATAATCAGCTGCCTTAAAACTTGTTGTGGGCCGTAAATTTTCGGAATTTTTTGTGATTTTTCTTTTTACGAAAAAACCATGAAAACATGCGTATATTAAAAAAAAACACACACATTCATATTATTTTATCGTAAGTGTCGAAACGCAATGATTTTTTTATCATTTAAGTAAAAAAAATAATCTTTTTTGAATTTCCATAATGTTGCCAGCGCAACATTTTCTGAAAAATAATAATAATTTTTTTATTTGTTTATTAGAGACAACACTACTATTAATAATATAATCTTCTTCTGTGTGATATATTTTGTTGCACGGCACGGCACACGACGGGACATCGCACTCATAACACATAAATATGATACGCTTTCACACACACATATTTCAAATAAACGCAACAAAATTGCGTGTATTTTTGTTAATAAATCACTATTAGTATTCAATTGAATCATAAACCAACAAAAACTGACAAATATCGCAAAACATATCGTATATATTTGTATATACGTGTACAAATAAATCGAAAATCGAAAAAAATAAATCGTATTTCCCGCGCACATTGCGCGTGACCTTGACGATGGAATATTTGAATTTCGATTGCACAACACGCGATCGGGGCGACATCTACAACTTCTCTATACGATTTTGACGGTAGAAAAACTTCCGTTTTGATTGTTGATTTAAAATATAATCGGTGATGTTTTTGAGTTGAAAATGGAACGACAGGTCATAACAGGATTTCTCTATTGGGAAAAAATTACGTTTTTCAAATTCGATACGCGGCCGTCGATAAATAAATTATTTTGTGCCTGTCGGATATGTGCGTCCGCGGCCCAGGGGGGGTTAAATTGATTCCACATAAATGACGCAATCACACGAGAGATATTGATTCTCTTTCTTCATCTGACGTAAATTTGCATGCTGAATCCCATATTTATATGAGATGAGATCCCTAAGACGTATGTATGGCAAATCAATTTATGAAAGAGTAAAGAATGCAGATATTAGGAATGAATGTAAAGCTGATCTTAGCATAATTAATTGAATTAAAAAAGGGTCGCTCAGATGGTTTGGGCATGTTGAACGAATGAATGGGGAAAGAATGGTAAGAAAGATATATAATGCGAGTGTTGATGGCACGAGAAAGAGAGGACGACCGCGGAAGACGTGGCATGACCAGATGAACCAGATACTGGAAGATGGTCCCGTTAGAAGCCCCAACAATCGGCGAGCTTGCGTGCGAAGATGTATGAATGCGGATGAGGCGAGAGTTGTATGTCAGGACAGAAGAGTGTGGCGCTCTATCCTCTCTGCCTACCCCCACGGGGAAACGGCGTGATGGTAAGTAACACCACATACGGCAATCGATATAGCTCTCTTGATATACAGGGTGTCTCATAGCTAGTAGTAAAAACTATACAGATGGATTCTTGCTTTAATTATCAGTAGAAAATGTTTAAGCAACCATGACCTAAAATCAATAGTTGTGGAGATATACAATATTATAGTATGCATTTTTTTCAATATTTCTGACTCATTTTTGGAAATAAAAGGAACAAAAGTGATAAGAAAGACAAAAAATACTCTTAGTAGGTACATAAGTACATTATTGCTTGAACATTTTCGACACATAATTTAAACAGGAATTTACGTGTAATATATTTTGGCACGTAATAGCTCTGTTAAACCCTGTATATACCTTCCAATCACATTCAATTACAAACCTACCAAAAATCCTTGGTAAGTTCATTTTCGATCAATTGTTGCGTTCTATAAATGAATTTTCGAACAACTGATTTCATTTCTCATTGTTAAATAGTGAAGAAAAAAACTACATTTCAAAATGAAGACTACGACACGCACACGTTCACTACTTTGAAGACTACGAAGTGTGTGCTACATTTGTAGTAGGTACCGAAGCATTACACACTTCATCTACTTCAATAATAATTGTAGTACTATGAAATTGTATCTGCTACAATGACCTATAAGAAGTGCTTCTTGAAAAGTGTACTACTACAAAATTTTCAAATCCATGGTGAGGTTTCAGTTTCCGAAGATTTCATCTTTCGGTCCCAAAATTTTTCAGACCATGGTGGGGAGTTGTTTTAGTTTCTGAACATTCCTCATTTAGCTACACCAACTTTCCAAAAAATAAAATCTGGCGGAGGGGTAACCTAACCTAACCTAACCTGTTAATGACGGCCAAACATGGCGTAAAAGATACAACACCGAGCTCTATGATCTTTACCAGGACGTCAGCGTAGTCAAGTTCATTGAGATTAGCAGACTGCGCTGGCTGGGACATCTACACCGTGTGGATGATCTGGAGCCCCAAAAAGGGTGTTGTTTAATGACCCAATGGGCAGAAGAAGTGTCGGAAGACCAAAACTGCGGTGGATAGATGGAGTCGTTGCGGACTGCCGGGCCCTGGGGCAGCGAAACTGGAAGATGGCAGCCAGCGACAGAGCAGCGTGAAGGACTCTCTCGGAGACAGCTGGGACCCACCGAGGGTTGTAACGCTGAGGATGATAGATGGATGGGTTGATGGGGGGAGATTTCAAAAAGACGTTTTAGCTACATCGATTATAATATCCCGTCTTTACATAGAACTCGACAAATTGTCACATTTCATTGCCAAAATTCCAGAACGAATTACCAGTCAAATGCCGTAATTAGCAGAATATTAAAGACTGGTAATGAATTTGGTTATATGGTTGATGTTTTCAATGATATTCTAGTGATAATAAAGTTTATACTTAAAGAGATAATACTATTTCATTACGAACTGGTGCTAATATACACATGTAATGATGTGTAATATATATTTTTTTATACACATTACTGCTCTGTATTTTATATATTAAATTTATATTTTTAATTTTTATACTCATATTTTAATGCTTATACCTTATACTTTCACTGCTTATACTTTTTATTGCTTATATATGTACCTAATTTATATTCATATATTTTATATTATACCGCTTATTTCTGATATTGTTTAATGAATATACTTTTTGAATTGAATGTAATATTTTTTATGTAAAAGCCTGTAATGGGCGTATATAAGTAAACAAATAAATAAAAATCGGCCAAAAATTTTCACATAATTGAAGCGCGTTCACTTTGAAGTATGTATCACATAATTTGAGGTGTGTACACTGTGTACTTTGAAGTATAAAAATTGTGGTGTGTAATTCGAAGTGTGCGATATGAGGTGTGTGGTGTGTTGTGTGCAGTACACTTACAATCGTGTGAAGTGTGCGCTTCATTATAATGTAGTACTACATTGTAGTACTCAGTACACAAGTACACAGCGTTCCCGTCACTATTTTGAACTCATATTTACTTTAATGTACCCAGATGGCGTCGCGCCAAATGGAATATATTATACTAATATATGTGCATACGTGTAAAAGGCAGTAACATGACACTCGTACAAGGTATTACGCTAAATAATAATGGTTTAAAATTCTCTCGCGAATCCTTCCGCACATTCCGCATTAGCATTACACCTACCACCGCCGCCTGCCGCCCACACGCAGAACCTTCTCAGCGAACATCTCTGTAATACTTCCATTATCTTTTAAACACACTGTACATGCACAAAATACCTCCCTTTTATTATTTAAAGCGGCACGCACACGCGTGTCTCGAGAGCGGATCTAGAACTAAAATTTATTAGACTAAAGCCAGCGACCGAAAGTCACACGATATAGTATCAAACCTGAAATATTTTCTGTAGATGTATACTATAAATAAATAAATAAATAAATATAACTTTATTCCAGAATGTGGGGAGGTTCGTGCAATCCCACACATTCCATATAAAAGTAGATACACACATTAAAAATATTATATAAAACAAAATAGAAATAGGAAAATCATATAAAATAGAAGAGAAGTATTATAAGTATTAAAAGTATTAACTAACTAACTATCTAACTAACCATCACGCCGTTTCCCTGCAGGGGTAGGCAGAGAGGATTGAACGCCACACTCTTCTATCCTGGCACACCACTTTTGCTTCGGCCACATTCATACATCTTCTCATACACGTTCTACGGTTGTTGCGGCTTTTAACAGGGCCATCCTCAAATACTTGTAGTACCTGATCGTGCCAGGTCTTTCGCGGACGCCCTCTATTCCTGTTGCCTTCAACATTCGCCTCATATATTTTCTTAACCATCCTTTCCTCGTTCATACGTTCCACATGACCAAACCATCTCAGCACTCCTTTCTTTATTCTATCTACCACACTACAGCTAGCATTGCATTCACTTCTAATTTGTTCATTCCTCACTCTATCGACCAAAGATTTTCCACACAAGCGTCTTAGTGACCGCATTTCCACCGCATTCACTCTACTTTCATTCCTCTTTTGCCAATTCCAGGCTTCACTTCCATACATAAAGGTTGGCACTAGAACGCCATTATGTACCGCTAATCTTGCTTCTTTTGACAGATTCTTATTGGCCATAATTGCATTTAGTGCACCATTAACTTTGTTTCCCGCAGTTACTCTCCTTTCGATATCATTCTCAGCCTTGCCGTCTCTACTAAACATACTTCCCAAATACACAAACTCGTTCACTTGTCTAAGCATTCATTAAAAGTATTAAAAGAAATATATGGTAAAATATCGGCTTTAGCGAGCGATGGCAAGTCAATTATGCGGGGCCAGTATCTTTCTCCAGTGTGCATCCATGCTGGATGCTGGAGTAAGGCGCGCTTCCAGGATAAGGGTATTTCCGGAGCTGTATATCCTTTCCCTCATCCTGCCACCCTAGATCTTAAGAGGGCTGCAAAGTTGGGAACACGCCCCTCAGTGAACATACCGGAGGCGCTGCAATATCTGGGAAGGCCAAACATCATACGGAAGGCGTTGTTATATTGTATGCGAAGTCTTTCTATGCCGCTCTTTTTATAATCTGTCCAGAGCTCACATGTATACAGCGTTGCACAGAAGGCAAGGAAGAGCGTTCTTTTTACAGCGGTGCTACAAAGACGAAACCTTCTACACAGCATATTCGCTTTCACACTGAGAGCTCGTCTTTGCCTGTCAATATCGTCGTCGTCCATTAGATTATTTGTAATTATGTGTCCTAGGTATTTTGTTCTTTCGGTCACCTTCAGGACCACACCATTCAGGGTAACTGGAGGAATACTTGTTGGGCCCTGACCATACTTTATAACCAACAGTGCTGTTTTATTAGGGTTATAGAGCATGTTTGTTTCTTCAGCAAACACTTCACAGACCTTTAGAAGAACGCGTAGTCCTTTTATATATTATATCGATATATATATATAATATATATATATATATATATATCTATATATATATAATATATATAGAATACGATATATATATATATGATAATATATATGTACAATATATACTATAGAAGGTTAGAAAGTTTGGTTTAAAGGAAGGTTTAGGGGATTTGGTACTAAAATGAGTAAGTGAAACGTAAAAATTGATTTTTAAATATGCTTAACGGGACAGTACTACACACTCGTGTTAATCATTTTTCTATAAAATTATTTAGGATTTATCTGATTGTATACAACGTCCTCAAAGACATCTCTTCCTTAGAGCTTCGGAACTGGAGAGAGCTGGCACTAGACCGAGATGAGTGGAGGAAAATTATTGAGGAGGCCAAGACCCACCAAGGGTTGTAGTGCCAAGAATGATGATGATGATCTGATTGTATAGTTGATTGATAACTTAGATAATATTGTTGTCTCGTGGCGATGGTTGTGCCAATCATCGACGCAATCAGTGAATGGTATCCACCGCTTACCCAGGACCGTTCTGAGAGCAAATGCTTCCATATCGGTCCTACTCAATCGTCTCCAGGTTGACACTTTTTCAACTAACAAGCAGGACCGTGCCGCTCCGCACCGGTCGTATAAACCGTTGCGAAGCGGCACGGCCGCTCTAACAAAGCCATTCACTGTCCCCGCCTTAAGGTATGTCTTTATTGAAAAGAGAAAATACATTAATACATAATCATAACAATTATAAAAAAATATTAAAAATACAATTAGAAACAATGTAAATACGCAAATAAATATCAGATACAAATCTCAAACAACGGTTAGTGTGTCACCGGTTAAAATACCATCACTATTACTAGGCTCTATTTGCAGGTCATTTCTTCCACCAGACGCTTCAAAGCTCCATAAATATTCATGTCATTTACGTTACAGTAACAAATCTGAATTTTATATATTTTGTTTGGGCCACTTTTCAACAATATAACCTTATATTTTAAAGATTTACTTACACTTTGTAATATGCCATAATCCTCCGAACTCAAACGTCATAATATCCAAACCTTATTACCTAATATAGTAGTGTATATCTACAGAAAATAAGTTTCATACTGTAATGTAAGTCTGGCGGTCGCCAGATTCTACTGTAAAACACATGCGCAGCTGCATGACTAGACTAAGATGTTTGGAAAGAGGTCTTTGGTATGTGGTCACCCATTTAAAAACCTTCGCACCGAACGAACTGTCAAAATTTTTGAATTTTCTAGACTATTTCTAGTACTTAGAACGAGATTATCGTCGATTCTCGATTGTTCCAACATTTCTCGAATGTTATAGATCACCGTAGATTGCTGTAGGTTGTTTTCGAACCTTCCGTAGTGTTATTATGACATAATAAAAGGGATACGTAATCTCTTTTATTATATATAATACGTAAACACGTAATCTAATCGTTACAATACAAAAAGTGCGACTGAAGAGATCGTCGATCTGTGAAGTATGTACCAAGCTACTTAGCTTGTTACATACTTCACAGATCGACACTACGTGTACTTCAAGTAGTCACGCCAGGATACCTTCCAGAACACTCCAGACAGGAGTCCTGTCTTCCTGTGGATCGGGCGTTCTCTAATTACACCGTAATTTAATTCCCGGAATGTACTCCCCACCTCGAAGAGCACCGCAAATGACATCAGTAATGGCTTATGGCATGTTTGTAATTGGGAGGAGCAATATCTGTCACCTGTCACTGTGAAAATTAATGTTAAGGTGTGATAAATATTCTTTTTCTTCTTCGTTTCTTACTTTCTTTTATCAGTTATTTTTAACCGGTCGGATGCCGGCCGTACGTAACGCGCAATTTCGCGCACGATTGCTGTTTTTTAGACACTTTTTTGTAATGGTTGTATTCATGTAAAAATCATTAATTAAAAAGTTGCAGTGTCTGGTTTTTCAATATACAGACTTTAATAACTACTTTTATTCCAATAATTACTCGTTCAATAATTACTTATTCATTTATATGAAAATAAGTAACGGAATTTACTGTCAGAAATGTACGCACATGTTTATCGAATAAAACCATGGAAGCAATAACCCTAAATATTTTCTATTTCAATATTTTCGTTCTAAATAAATATCAAAAAATATAAAAATATTTATTTAAAAATATTTCTTTTTATTTAAAAATAACACTTTTTTAATAACACTTTTAGACAAATAACACAATTAATACGCGGTTCGAAGACGACATTTGGAATGATTTTTTTGTCCGGTTTGCGCGACAAATGAGGTTACTTGACAAGTAGAACTCGTTCATTCATTCAAAAACTTGAGATACAACCAATGATAAACTTTAAAAACCTATAAAAGCAGGTAAAATAGGCCGAATTCGCATACGTGTCTAGGGAGGGCAGATCTGCGCTCCGGCACCCGACCGTTTAATGTGATTTATACATTTTGTCTAGTTTTTATAATGTATTCAATATATTTATTTTCTTCTTCTTGTTTTTTGTCTGTTCAGTGTAGTGGAACCGACCATAGACAAAGGGCCATTAGAAGCTCCCGTATCGATTCTAAACCTTTGTCATCCAGATTGTCCCTTTCCGTTCAACGGACGTTGGCTGTCATCATTTTATTTACTGCGGCCTTGAATTGACCCTGTCTCAGGTTTTCCAGCCACGAGGTTCTCCTCCTTCCAGGCCTCGACTTCCGGCGAGGCGCAATATCTCCTACTTTTCGGGATTATTGCTCTAATTACTTCGTATTCTTTATTCATCCAAACCCTAACATCATCATTTGTAACTGTCCATCCAGCTTATTTTTATTATTCTTCTGTAGATTCACATCTCGAGTGCTTCAAGTCGCCTTATCGATTTTTCAGTAAGCATCCACGCTCCATTACATAAAACAATATAGAAAATACGCGGCATCTGCTTATAAACCCGCAACTGTAATCCGATTGGTTGGTTTCGGATTCATATCGTAATAACTGGTCCCGGAAGATTTATAGGACAACTTTGAATGCACTGTTTATTCTGATTCGTTCGGTTCTATTCCATCTAGCCCAAACAATTCAAACTGATATTTAAAATCCACAAAGAGGCGATCAGAATCAATATGTTTAGAATGTCAGAATTTATTCCGCGCACTGCCAGGTTTTTCGAAAAAAATCGATGTCAAAACAATTTAATTTAAACACTTCGTTTTAATTTACTGAGATCTACTTAGAGGCAACATTAGAAGTTCTAAAGTTGCTTCTAAGGATGATGTGTGTCCCCATTAAAAGCGCTTAGGCTTAAATATTATAACTGTAATGGTGGATTAAAATGAAAGAATTTAAACACGCTCTAGAGTCCAAGCGGTCGAAATGAAGTACTTGAGAGGAGTGGCAGGGGTTACGAAAAGGGGTCGAATAAGAAACTCGACGATCCGAGACGAACTAAACATTAAATCACCGCATTTTTTTATAGAAAAATCGCAACTGAGGTTGCTTGGGCACGTACTAAGAATGTCTGATGACCGAATTCCTAGGAAAATACTGAGTGCGATTCCTGAGGGTAGACGTCCAGTGAGTAGCCTACGACACAGTTGGGCGAAGCAAGGGCGGATCCAGCTTTGGCGCCAGGGGGGGGTCACATAGTCGTGGTCAAGTCACAAGAAGTTATAATTTAATTTTGATAAGATGCTTACAGGTAAAACGTACGTATTTTATTAATAAATGTAAGTACCTACTGTACTTAAAAATCCCTACCTATATTTAAATAACAAAATCAATTTTTCTTTTACGTCTTCTCCCGAAACGCGTTATCACTTCATCTACTACAATGGGTACGTTTTTATGGACGTGGAGAAGTGGCAGGCCGGTTAGACGCTCTTCAATCATTGAAGCTCTTAGCCACGATTTGATTCTTCGCAACGTAGAGAAAGATCTTTTCGCTGTCGCTACACTAGCAGGTAGTGTAGCCATAATACATAAAAATCTTCTTATATTAGGATACATCTCAATATCGCAATTTAAAATAAGGTCGGAAATCGACTGCGGTGTGTCCTGACTCCGCTGCCACTTCACCATCCACAGTCGATATTCGTTTACAATGACAGAAACTGAAGTATTATCTAGTAAGAATGTATAATCGGTTGCTAGTTGTTTCACAGTTTCAATGTCTTGATTACTGTATTCGCTTTATGGCATGAAAACGCTTAGTCGAAACAAATTAAGAATTTCAAGAGACAGACGATGCTGTAGGTCACTTATTATTGAATCCAGAATCCCGTCCATGTATGAGAAAAAAAAATTTCAGCTACACAATCACAAGAGGTATCAAAATTTGCGTAATTTTACACAAATTGCGAAAAAACAAAAAATAGAATTGTTTGTCATCTTGAGGGCTCTACCGAGCTTTGAAGTTTTGTAAATTTTACGTTTTTATAGAGTTAAACCGTTTGCCTAAAATAATAAAAAAATCATGTTTAAAAGGTATTTTAGTATTGAAATTAATGAAAAAAAGCACAATAAAATAAAATAAACAAAATATAGATTATAATCAATGACAAAAAGTAAAATTTTAAACTTATTTTTGTGTCCAAAATTTGGCATTTCTGCTCGAGATTGCATCCTGGTTCTAATAAAGTCATCTCTAGAAGTAACGTCAGTTACACTTTGTGAGGCGTCTGTTATATTCTCTAGGACCCGAAGTGCAACCATCTAAGGTCAAGAATAAATGACGAAGGGGAAACTCATTGACATGAAGCATACAAACACACCATTGTAACGGTCTCTGCAAGTACTCCTCTAAATATTGAATCACGCCACCCTTCCAATCGGTGTTAGTTGCAGTTCCGTCACATTCAACGCAAATCACGTCATCTTAATTCCAACCTCGACCCTCTACTAAAGTTGTGATCGAAGTAAGAATTCCCTTTGCAGTGCCACGTCTTTCGGTATTGTGTGTCCCAAATAAATTTATCCAGGCTGTGCTAAAATTGAGATGTGGTCTTCTAAAACTTCTTTGCAATGGTCTTTTCGTCCACCAAAGTAAATGCTTTCTATAACAATACCTCTAATATCTTTTGTAGCTTCCGAGCTTTAGATACAATAACCAGAGTTAAATCTTCGGTAGAAACCAAGCCGACGTCAGTCAAAACCGCAGAAGCAACAGCAGCAGCAGATTGCGTAGATAAACCGTATCTATCACAGATTTTAGCAACTGTCGGCAAAGGCAATGGTGTCTCTGTCGACGGCAAGTTTGTCGGGGATGCCTCTGTTATCGGATACGTTTCTGGGGAAGATTAAAGCACTGAATCTTCATCACAATTAGCTGAGACAGAATCGGTTTCTTGAGTAAAACACGACTTTTTTGTTACCCTTATTGACTAAAATTTATCTCTGCTGTCGTTTAATTAATCTAGCCGTTTCTTTCTTATCAAAACCGCTTATAACCATTTTCCTATCATTTATTTGATCTAACAAAAACTTCTCACATTGATGAAAACTTTCTTAGGTTTTAGACACGAACAAGATTCAAATGAAGTGCATTTACAAGCGGAAACGTCAAAAAGTTTCTCAGATGACTAAAAAACATTTCAGTTTATTTTCAAAACTACCATTTCGTTCGTTTTTGGGGTATCTTTTCAAATTGAGATACTTTTCGAAATTGGATTTCACTAATTAAATAACTCGTTTCTTAGTTACAACTGGAATCGAAGTTTTGGTCCAAAAATTGTTGATCTCTTCGGAAACAATCACATATATATCTGATTTGGATGGATCTTTTGAATTATACGTGAATTTCAGGTCGTTCTTGACAAATAAAATAAATTAAATAACGTCCCTTATAGTTGGTAGCTGCTGATTGTCAAGTTCTTTGTATGGTCCGAACATAGCATAAGTAGTCTGACTACCCCTCGAACTTCTTATTTAAAAATCACAAAATCCGCTTTTACTACTGTAACAGTCGCCATGGTACTTTTATGGCATAAAAATTATTTTATCTACGAAGAAAACACTCGCGAGTCAAGTCAAGAAAGTCCTCAAAACAAGTTCAAACTTGAGGGTATTTGCAGGTTGAAACCTAACAAATTCTAAGTTGCTGGTAACATGTTGTTGCGTGCAAATCGAAACGTCATGTATAATTTACACCTAAATAGAATAAAAAGTAAATACTTTTTTGTATTAAGTTCAGGAGCCAAAATTGAGGATAGCGAAATATCACCATAAAAATGACAATTTTTCAAAACTTTGTAGATCGGTAGAATCCTTAAGATACAGTTTTATTTTATTTTTAAAATTATTTTGGTAATCTTCGCTCAATTACGCGAGTTTTGAGAGGTCTTGTGTTAAGATAAGCCAAAATTAAATTTATCGGGACAGCCTAATGTATATGGCTCTGCGGAAATACTGTTGAGCAGATTGAGCAGGTTGGTTATTGGCCCTATGAATTTGTCTTGACACTATTCTGGGACATTTAATTTCTACATCTAGCTGCTCAGCTACTTCTTTAGCCTCTTCAAAAAGCTGTCGGTAAATTACGTCCGCATTTTCTCTTTTATTTTGTAGAACACTTATAGTATCATTAATAGCGTCCGCAGCTTTTTTTAAATCAATCGAGTTCGATTGCAGTATTCTGCTTAAATATACAGTAGTAACTGAAAAATAAAAAAGTTAGTAAGCGACTGAATGTGAGTATGAGTATTTTAATTAGTGGCCACCTAGGTCCTGGACCCAGCCCAGGGGAGGTCATGACCCCCGTGACCCCCCCTGGATCCGCGCTTGGGGCGAAGCAACTCCAGAAACTGTGTGAGGAAAGGATGGGAACACAATCAGCACAAGACAGGGACGAATGGAGGCGCCATGTCGTTGCAATGGTCCCCGACCCGAATAGTACAAGAGGAAGAAGAAGAGATGAGATGAGATGATTTTAAATTAAATAAAATTAGTTTTAATAATGTACTTCCAATCTGTTAATGAAACAACGTTGAATTTAATTAAATTTCGATGTGTTCATTTTTGAATAAATTGATTTGAAATTGAATTGAATTGCGTTACAATAATAAACAAGAATAAATCGTTGTTTATTTATTTATTTTATTTCTACGGTTTACACCTATTACAATAAAATAAAGATCTTATAAATATCTAGACAACAGTCTACGTTATACATGTAAATATTTATCAGCATTCATGATCGTTTACAAATATATAAATATACATAAATACATACATATGAAATTTATAAAACAATATCTTTTATAATAATTGTTGTATTGTTGTTTTTTTATTTGCTAGGGGATTTGATTATGCTAGAATAATGCGTATGTAAAATGTGCATTAAATAGACGCAAGGGGGAAATTTTTCTGCACTGATCCAATCCCCTCTCGTAAAAACGGGATTTTGTTCATTTCTTTACAGACTTTACGGACAGAATTGAAAAAAAAAATATTTTTACATACATCACAAATTAAGTAAAGAGAATTATAAAGTGTATATCATTATGAACAAAGTTCGCAAAGTTAGCAAAGTTTAAAATGCTCGTTAAGGAGATTTCGGTAACGACTTAAGTTAACGCTGAGAATATCTGCAATTTGCGCTACTCGTTTCCTAGGGTGGAAAGTATGTTATCGTGGAGTATTTTTAGTGAGATGTGTCGCTTTTGTTGCAGTGAAAGAATGCTTGTGATCGGGTATTTCTGGCCGGTGTGTGAAAAGACATGGTTGATAAGAGTTTCGGAGAGTCCACGTTATAAGAATGAATTATTTTATATAGATAGACAAAATGCGTCATGTTTGAATATGAAGTTGATTGTAATTGATGTGTTCGATTGGAATTTTTAACCTGTAATTCACGCATCTTAAAATATTTAATTGGACTTTTTTTTATTTTTTTTTTTATTTATTTCAGTATATATACGCCCATCAGAGCATTTACATAAACATTGGGTAATACATGTCGGTAATGAGAAATATAAAAAGAAAATAAAAAAAGTCATATAAAGAAATATAAAATGAAATAATAACAGAAATATAAAAAGAGCTCTACAACTAAACTTAAACACAGAATCCATAATTTCATAAATCTATAAATACATCATATTTTTTGTAGGATTAGCGATAATTACAGAAATATAAATTAAGATTTTTTTTTTTTATAGGATAAGAATACAAGAAAAGAGTGATAATTACATATATTTGAGGATTATTTTTAGACATAGAGGAAAATTCATTGTTGATTAAGAATATTGCGAATTGTATGTTTGAATTTATTTAAATTTGTGGAAAAAACGTCTAACTGTTCAAATCTGTTAACAAGTCTGGGAAGCCTTTGAAGTGGTGAATTAAAAAAGTAATTAGTTGTCGCAGCTTCCAAGGCATTGTTCTAATGTGGTGACCATAATTGACTGCAGTATTCCAACTGACTTCTCACCGAAGATTTATATAGGTATGCGCAATAGTTGATATGGGAAACAATTGCAGAGGTGTAAACTATTTTACATACGGAGTTTAATGTAAAAATATCTCAGCCAGATTAAGGCTTAGGGCTATGTATCCGAACAAACGATAAATAGAATAAAATCCGCGCACACACATATTGAATCATCGGATAATCCGCATCCGATACGGCGGGCGGGTGACACCCCGGTATTGATTTGTTTGTTCACCAAAATATTTATTTAAGTTATTTATAAACTGACAACCGCATCCGCCATCCATATTAAATTACGCTAATAAATCTGTCCGCATGCTACATTTGTTATATTAAATAACATTTTTATTTTTCATTAATGATGAACATATTGTAACAGGGTTATTGTAGTCGGGTATGAGATGAGTGATGCTGAAGCCGCGTGTTATGCATTATGAGATCATGTCCGTCTGTAAGAGACGTGAATCTCGAATGCGCTCGAGTTTACCGCGTAGATGTACGTCACAAGCTAAGGCAAGACAGATGGAGATGCAGGATGACAAAGAAATACTCATATTTTAGTCCAAGTTTTATAATAATGTGTATATTACAATACGGAGCACGGAAAATAGTGATGGTAAAGTCTACGGCGGTCGGCGAAAGAGTGGCGGTGGTACAGGCGCGTGGCCGAGATATCGGCTCGCGGGCTGCCGGTACCTCGTCCAATTGGCTTCTAAATGGTGACGATCGTAGCCCGCACCGACCTCCGGATTGGTCGATGCGGGTGGGCCTCAAACTACCTTAAATTAATAGTGAAAATGCAAATTTTGAACGCTGTTTTACGATAATCTAAAAATTTCTATTTTTTATTAAGATACATTATAGAAGGCTCACATACACGAAGCTATATACAGGTGTCTCATAGCTAGTGTCAAACATTTTATAGGGGGAATCCTGCTTTAATAAGGATTCGAAAAGTTTTAAGCAACCAGGACCTAATATCGATAGTAATGCAGATATGCATCGTCTTTTTTGCAAAATATTCAACTTTCATTAGAGTAACTTATATCGATTACAAAATATTCATTCGCTTCAATACAAAGCAGATAAAATGATAAAAACCTTGCAAAAATTGAAAATAGATTTTTTACCGGGTTTTTATCATGATTATATTGTTATTTTTAGCGTACGTTGTGTCTCGATGAAGGGACCATTGGTTACGAAACGTGTTGATAACTCAACAAATAAGTGGTTTGCTTTTTGCACTGCATTTTTTAATAAAATTTATTCTTTTTTCTATAAAACTTAGGACCATCATCAAAGTAACTTATATTAAATATTATTAATCTGTTCACTGTAATGCATGTCAAATAAAGTTATTCCAATAAAGTTACCATAAAAATACACTAACTTAAATATTCCTTTTCTCTGTTGGTTATTGAAAGATTTCACTGGTTTATTAGTTTTGATCTCTAATTTCATTAAGTAAAATATAGTAGGTATTATCAGCATCATTTAAGTTCTTCATTGGCTTCGACCCCTCTTCGTCGTCGCGCGAGCAGCGTCGTTCGTTCTTGTCGTGATTAGAGTTGTCAAGCTACCGTCGACCATCGAGTGTTTGTGTCGCGTGTCGCCAAGTTCGCAGAAGTGTAAGGTGCATCATCACATTGCATCCAGAAGGAGAAGGATACAGAGGTATGCAGAGAGGACAGAATGCCATATTCTTCTATCTTGGCACACCAATTTTGCTTCTGCTAAATTCGTACATCTTCTCACGCACGTCCTACGGTTGTTAAGGTTTTTAACTTCAATTTATTTCGCGGACGCTCCCTATTCCTGTTGCCTTCTTAACCATCCTTTTCTCGCTCATAAGTTCTACATGACTAAGGCATCTCAGCTCACTCCTTTCTTCGTTCTATCTACCACACTACAGCTGGCATTACATTCACTTCTATATTGCTCATTCCTCAACCAAGTTCCATGGTTGTTAAGGCTTTTAACAGAGCCATCCTCAAATACTTGTAGTATCTGGTAGTGCCGGGTCTTTCGAGGACGCCCTCTATTCCTGTTGCCTTCCACACTTGCCCTATACATTTTCTTAACAAGCCTTTCGTACGTTCCACACGACCAAACCATCTCAGCACTCCTTTCTTTATTCTATCTACACGCTGCAGCCAGCATTACATTCACTTGTAAATTGTTCATTCCTCACTCTATAGACCAAAGATTTTCCACACGAGCGCATCAGTGACCGCATTCAGTCTACTTTCATTTCAGAATATTTTGAGTTTGTTCAAATCTTTCAGAACAGTGCTGGATTTATGTCACAGAGACATTCTTAATCAATTAATGTATATTATAGATATCTCACAGAGACGAAACTGTATTAATTATGGGAAAGTATGTATAGAAGTCATTTGGGTAAATTCCGTAAATCAATTGTAGATTTTCTCATTAGCGACATCTGTGGGGATTTAGTGGAATGAAAATGGCTTTGTACAGGCCGCATGGAAAAGGCGCTTACAACTCATATATGAAAGCTTCACGCAATTTGAACATATATACAACTTCCAAAAAATGAATAAGCATGGTATATTCTATCATGGGTGGAAATGGCGAATGTTACAATTGTGTAAAGTGATCACTTAAGCCAACCAATAAAAAGACAGGTCATAAGTCCTGTTACACCCAAATGACTTCTATACCTACTTTCCCATAATTAATACAGTTTCGTCTCTGTGAGATATCTATAATATACATTAATTACTTTCATTTCTTTTTTGACAATTCTAGGCTTCACTTCCGCACGTCAGAGTAGGTACATCGAAATACAGTTCGCGAAACTCGTTCCAAAATTCACACCCCATCGCGCCGCGCAGAAAAGTGTTGAAGCCTTGGTTCAAATTGCTGCGAGGCCGTAATCGCTTCAGAATGAAGTGTCAGAAGAGTTGATAAATAAAACACGGCTTTGTCCGCGACCGGGCAAGTCACTCGCCTGAAGGTTGTACCCCGCAGCCAGGTATTTCGCGAAATGACAGATGTAACACGCCGGCGGTAACGCGCGCATTTGTGAATTAGTGATGGGTCCGCTCTGTACTCACTACTACAATGTAGTACTACACTACATTGAAGTGCACACTTCGCACATTTTGGTGTGTAGTGCACACTACAAACTACAAACACCAAAGTTATTGAAAGTATAAACTTCAAATAGTACATTTCATTTCAAAGCGAACACTACAAAGTACATACACTTCAAAGTTATCGAAAGTATGAGAAACACATTTTAAATAGTGTATTTTTTATGTGAAATTTTTGGAAAGTTGATGTAGATATATGAAGAATTTTCTGGAATCTGTAACAACCCCCCCCCCCCCATGGTTTGAAAAATTTTGGGAGTTATGAAAAAATTTTTGGGAAGTTGATGTAGCTAAACGGAGAAATCTTTGGAAACTGTAACAACCCCCCCCCCATGGTTTGAAAATTTTTTGGAATCGAACGAAGAAATCTGTCTGGTTGTTTTTTTTTTTTTTTTAGGTCGCCAAATGTTACTTTGGAGAAAATATCGTCATTTATCTTAAATATTTTTGTCGTTGACCTTTTTTTTTTCTTTTTTTTAGCTCGCTAAATTTTTATTTGGGAAAAAAATTTCATTTCATTTAAAAATTTACTTCACTATTACTTTATTTCATTACTTCACTTCATTAATACTACAATTACTTCATTTCATTACTTCACTTCATTAATACTACAATTACTTCATTTCATTACTTCACTTCATTAATACTACAATTACTTCATTACTTCACTTCATTTACTTCACTTCATTTCGTAGTACTACAATTGTAGTGTACACTTTGTAGTCTTCAAACTGGTGAACGTGTGTGTGTTGTAGTCTTCATTTTGAAATGAAGTTTTTCCCTTCGCTATTGTGAATGCGGAATGGACTGAAAACAGGTTCTTTGGTGCCTTTGAGGGGATGAATGGAGCGACGCCAGCGCCGTGAATAATTGACGGCGATAATTCCAAGCTCGCTTGACAGCGGTGACGTCCGACTCTGGCCATCTGTGGGCCGCGCTTCGAAACACGGCGACCGCCTCCAGGGGCGCTCGACTGAAATAGTCTAAAAATTATTTTATAAAACTACTTTTATGTGGCGGGCAAGTAAATTTTTCGTATTGTAACGCATTTCTTCGAAAGCCCTGTTTTTTGTTGAGAACTGCGCGCACGTCTCCAACAGAAACGAAACTGTTGCTAATTCCACATTTACTAACATACTAAAGGTCTTGTGTGTATTCCAACGGCCAATATCAATCACTTGCGAATATTCTGGAAAGAGAACGTTTTAGAAGATTCTTTATTCTTCTAAAGAAAGTTCTCTAACGTTACAAACAGTGAGGTGGAGTGTGTCTGGGGGTCTAGAAGGTTTCATAACGTTCATGAAGATTCTCGAATGCTTTTGAAGGTTCTGGAAAGACAAAAATCATCAAATTTCTAAAAGGTTCCAAACTGAGTGGCGGAGTGAGTCGGTGAGTCTAGAAGGTTCCAGAAGATTAAAATAAGATTCCAGAATGCTCTAGAAAGTTCTGGTTGGAGAAATTGAGTGTGACGGTGAGTTTAAAGGTTCTGGAAAGTTCTAGAGGGTTCGAGAATTCTCTAAAAAGGAAGGAAAAAGTTCTAAAGGCTATCAGAAAGATCTATAAGATTTCAAACTGAGTGGGGGAGTGCGGCGGTGGCTCTAGAGGTTCCAGAAAGAATTATCATGCTCTAGAAGGTTCTGGAAAGGGAAAGTTCTAGAAGATTGCAGAAAGCTCTATAAGATTTCGGAATGCTCTAGAAAGTTTTGAAAGGTCCTCTCTAGAGTGTTTTGATTGTGCGCTAAAATATCTGTTCATGTTTTGGTAAAGCGAAGATGGTTCCAATCACAGATGCCGAAACTAGCAAAAAAGAGACGTCAACAAATTCTATGCTTACTTATGGTTCCGAGCGAAGCCGGGCTAATCAGCTAGTATATATATATAAAAAGAAACCCGTGTTTCCCTATTCGCCAAGTTTTCTTCACAACCAGATACCACTACCCCCTGGTTGTCATAGTGTTGGATAGCCCTTTGTGTCCCATTGAAAAAGTGCGAGTATGGTGGGGGTGACTGAGCGTGGATGGGAGTGGGTGACGAAAATATGCATTCTAGCACATTCTTTTGTTATGGGAAGGCCGCAAATACTTCGATTGTTCCAGAATGGGCCCGCCGACTGTGACGGTAAATCTAGAAGGTTCCGGAAAAATCCGCTCTAGAAAGTTCTGGAAGCAGAACGTTCTAGAAAATTCCAAAAGTTCTATAAGGTTCCAAAGTAAGTGGCGAAGTGTGCCGGTGAGTCAAGAATGTTTCAGAATGTCCAGTAAAACTCTAGAAAGTTCTGGAAGGGGAGTGTTCTAGAAGATTCCCGAAAATTCTATAATGCTCCAAACTAAGATGTGAGTCGAGAAGGTTCCAGAACGTTTGATAAAGGTCTATAAAATTCTGGTGGCGGAGTGTGTCTGTGATTCTATAAGGTTCCAGACTGTTCGATAAAGTTCAAGAATGTTCTGGATGGAGAACTTTCTAGAAGATACACGAAAGTTCTATAACGTTCCAAATAGTATGGCGGAGTGTGTCTGTGAGTCAAGAAGGTTCCAGAATGTTCGATAAAGCTCTAGAAAGTTCTGGAAGAAGAACGTTCTAGAAGATTATTAAAAGTTCTATAAGGTTCCTAAGTGAATAGCGGAGTATGTCGGTGTATCCAGAAGGTTCCAGAACGTTCATGAAGGTTTTCGAATGTTTTACAAGTTTCTGGAAGCAGAAAGTTCAAGAACATTCTATAAAGTTTCAAACTAATGGCGGATTGTGCCGGTGAGTCTAGACGATTCAAGAATGTTCGATAATGCTTTAAGAAAAGGTTCTAGAAGATTCCCAAAAGTTCTATAAGGTCACAAACTGAGTGGCAAGGTGTGTCAGTGAGTCTAGAACAGAAAGTTCATGATGTTTCTCGAATGCTTTAGAAGGTTTTGGAAAAAAAAACGTTCGAGAAGGTTCTATAAGGTTTCAAACTGACTGGTGGAGTGTGTCGGTGAGTCTGGAAGGTTCTAAAACGTTCAATTAAGTTCTCAAATGTTCTGGAAAAAGAACGCATTAGAAGATTCCCGAAAGATCTCTAACGTTCCAAACAGTGTGGCGGAGTGTGTCTGTAAGTCTAGAAGGTTCCAGAATGTTCAGTAAAGCTCTAAAAATTTCTGGAATGAGAACGTTCTAGAAGATTCCTAAAAGTTCTGTAAGGTTCCAAACTGAGTGGCGGAGTATGTCGATGAGTCTAGAAAATTCCAGAACGTTCATTAAGGTTCTCGAATGCTTTAGAAGGTTCTAGAAGGAGAAAGTTTAAAAAGGTTTTATAAGGTTCCAAACCGGGTGGCTGAGTTCATCGGTGAGTCTAGAAGTTTCCAGAAGATTAAGAGAAGGTTCCAGAATGCTCAAGAATGTTCTGGATGGAGAAAGTTTCAGAAAGTTCTATAAGGTTCCAAACTGAGAAGCAGAATTTGTCAGCGAGTTTTAAAGGTTCCGGAAAGTTCTAGAGGGTTCGAGAATGCTCTAAAAAGTTCTGGAAAGAGAAAGTTCTACAAGCTATCAGAAAGATCTATAAGGTTCCAAACTGAGTGGGGGAGTGCGTCGGTGGGTCTAGAGGTTCCAGAAAGAATTATAATGCTTTAGAAGGTTCTGGAAAGGGAAAGTTCTAGAAGATTCCAGGAAGTTCTATAAGATTTCAGAATGCTTTAGAAAGTTTTGGAAAGTTCTCTTTAGAAGTTCTATTTACGATTGTGCGCTAAAATATCTGTTGATATTTTGGCAAAGGGAAGACGGTCCAGCGAGGCAATCCAATCACAGGTGTCGGAACCAGCAAAAAAGAGACGTCAACACAATTCTATGCTTACCGAATTATGGTCCCGAGCGAAGCCGGGCCAACCAGCTAGTAACCACTAACACGCTTATGGCTTTCCAATTTCGACGTAATATATAATCATTTCCCAGAATTTCCAGAAATGCACAACGCAACTGCTCGTATGCAGGGCATACAAGTAAATGATGCACACAAGTAAACTGAAATAAAGTATTCACACGATTTTAACGACGTTTAATGAAAGGGAATACAACTTTCGTTTAAGTGCACGAGCTTATCGGAGAACTAGCATTTTTCAAAACGTGACGCATAAATTTTGGGTACATGAATAATGTACGTAAATTTTTTTTTTATCAAAACTACCCTCGCTCCCTTTCCGTCATCCCTTCCCATTGTCCAGATCCGCTTGCACGGAAATATGGTGAACCATACACGGGGCTGTAAATACACATGGACTTGATGGTTTCCTGGAGGCTCCCGTGCGTGAATGATAGATGGCGTCAGCAGCGGTAGGAATTTCATGGGGAATTTACGACCAAATGCCATAATGCGGAAAACCGCGTGTCGGTACGCAGATCCACATGGCGTTTTGAAGGTGCTACTTGTTTATTAATATTTGGGTAAGTTGACAGAACGTAATCACTCAGCCACATGTAAATATATCAGGGTATATTTACATGTGGCTGAGTGTAGGTGATGATTAATTTTTTAACCTATCTATACCTATAAAACTCAATGTCTTTCAATCTGTTCTCTATACAAATACACACCGTTTGTCCGATTCGACTCAAATTTCGCATACTTATTCTTTAGAACTCGGCGGGTAACATAGGCAACATTTATCCCATATTCTCATATCCCTTCTCTCCCCCTGACATATTTTCGATGCAAATCTGTACCGTTTGATCGATCGGACTCAAAATTTGGAAACTTATTCCTTAGAACTCGGCGGGTAACATAGGCAACATTTCTCCCCTATTCTCATACCCCTTCCCCTCCCCTGACATATTTTCGATGCAAATCTGTACCGTTTGACCGATCGGACTCAAAATTTGGAAACATTTTCTTTAGGACTTGACGGGTAACAAAGATAATATTTCCCCCCTATTCTCAGACCCCTTCACCTCCCTCTGACATATTTCGTTTGACCGATCGGACTCAACATTTGGAAACTTATTCTTTAGGACTCGGCGGGTAACAAAGGCAACATTTCTCCCCTATTCTCATACCCCTTCCCCTCCTCCTGACATATTTTAGATGCAAATCTGTACTGTTTGACCGATAGGACTCAAAATTTGGAAACTTTTTCTTTAGGACCCGGCTGGTAATATGTGCGACATTTTCCCCTAATTATTTTACCCCTTACCTTTCCTTGATATATTTTCAATGCAAATCTGAACCGTTCAACCGATCGGACTCAAATTTTGGGAACTTATTCATTAGGACCCGGTGGTTAACATTGGAGACATTTCCCCCCTATTCTTTTACCTTTTCCCCTCTCCCTGATATATTTTCGATGCAAATCTATACCATTCGAATCGTAACTTTGTTTACAACCTCACATATATTTTCAATGCAAATCTGAACCGTTCGACCGATCGGACTCAAATTTTGGAATCTTTTTCATTAAGACCCGGTGGTTAACATTGGAGACATTTCCCCCCTATTCTTTTACCTTTTCCCCTCTCCCTGATATATTTTCGATGCAAATCTATACCATTCGAATCGTAACTTTGTTTACAACCTCACATATATTTTCAATGCAAATCTGAACCGTTCAACCGATCGGACTCAAATTTTGGGAACTTATTCATTAGGACCCGGTGGTTAACATTGGAGACATTTCCCCCCTATTCTTTTACCTTTTCCCCTCTCCCTGATATATTTTCGATGCAAATCTATACCATTCGAATCGTAACTTTGTTTACAACCTCACATATATTTTCAATGCAAATCTGAACCGTTTCGACCGATCGGACTCAAATTTGGAATCTTTTTCATTAGACCCGGTGGTTAACATTGGAGACATTTCCCCCCTATTCTTTTACCTTTTCCCCTCTCCCTGATATATTTTCGATGCAAATCTATACCATCGAATCTTAACTTTGTTTACAACAACCTCACATATATTTTCAATGCAAATCTGAACCGTTCGACCGATCGGACTCAAATTTTGGAAACTTTTTCATTAGGACCCGGTGGTTAACATTGGAGACATTTCCCCCCTATTCTTTTACCTTTTCCCCTCTCCCTGATATATTTTCGATGCAAATCTATACCATTCGAATCGTAACTTTGTTTACAACCTCACATATATTTTCAATGCAAATCTGAACCGTTCGACCGATCGGACTCAAATTTTGGAAACTTTTTCATTAGGACCCGGTGGTTAACATTGGAGACATTTCCCCCCTATTCTTTTATCTTTTCCCCTCTCCCTGATATATTTTCGATGCAAATCTATACCATTCGAATCGTAACTTTGTTTACAACTTCACATATATTTTCAATGCAAATCTGAACCGTTCGACCGATCGGACTCAAATTTTGGAAACTTATTCATTAGGACCCGGTGGTTAACATTGGAGACATTTCCCCCCTATTCTTTTACCTTTTCCCCTCTCCCTGATATATTTTCGATGCAAATCTATACCATTCGAATCGTAACTTTGTTTACAACCTCACATATATTTTCAATGCAAATCTGAACCGTTCGACCGATCGGACTCAAATTTTGGAAACTTTTTCATTAGGACCCGGTGGTTAACATTGGAGACATTTCCCCCCTATTCTTTTATAGAAATATAAATCCCTATTCTTTTATTTTCTCGCTGGCACTCATGGGGATGCGAGCGGAACGGGGAGGCGTCCACACAAAACCTCTTCTCTGCCTGGGTCAAGTGACAGTTGGAACATACTTTCATCCATTAAGTGGGAATTACAAGTCACATACATACAAGAAATCCCACAGTTTAAGTATAAAATGTGAATGCACAAAGTCCGTAGAGTCCATAATAATAAACATAATATGTAGACATACAACTTAGGAGCCAGATAAATTAAAATGAATACAGAGTTGCACCCCAGAGACAGTTATTGCAGTAATTCACTCTCTTCAGGGAAAAATTAAAATAAAATAACAAGCACAAACACTGCCGGCAGATACAACTCCTAACTAATTAATGTACAAATCTAACTATTGGTTTGCAGTAGCTAAAATATTAAACAATTCGAATTGACGTCTCACGACGATTTGAAGACATTTGATGCGACGTTTCAAAAAATGTGAGCATTTTCAAAAAGTCTAGAAAGTGCCTTCTCACATTCATGTTTTATCGATTTTCAGCCTAAAACGGTTCCGTATTCAAAACTTTCGAAACTATACAATTTTGACAGCCGTATTGAATATCGAACGAAAGAATGTGTTTTTTGTTTTGAAAACAAAACATCAGGCTGTTATACCTTCAATATTGGCATTAGTTTAATCACTTCCCGCTAAAAATGGCGCTAGTTTCGCTCGAACATGTATTATTTAAGCTAGGGATGGGTCGTCCACGTCCGTCCATCGACGAGACGATCAACTAGTTGAATTCGTCAACTAGTTGACGCATCAACTTCGTTACGCGGACGTTCTATCTAAACATCGGGACGATGGTCAACTGTCTACGGTTCGACGTGACGCTGCTCGACGGCTCAACCATTGGCTATTTTTATTACGTTAATTTTTAAAATTTAAAGAAGTTCGAAGGAATATAGTTTCGGGGAAAGTAAAACCGCTACTTGTGCTTATATGTAAAAAGAAATATTTTATTATTTATTTGTTTACGCACATTATAGGCTTTTACATATTGTTTTATATACTTCTTTCTATATATAACAAAGAAAGAAGTAGGTATACACAGCAATATCAGGTGTTAGCAGTAAAATATAAATATAAACTACATATATAAGCAGTGAAAGTATTGGGTATAAGCATTAAAATATGAGTATAAAAATTAAAAATATAAATAAGTACAAAGCAGTAATGTGTGTATAAAAAAATATATTAGGTACATATCATTACATGTGTACAGGGTTATATGGAAAACATTAATAACCTCGCAGGACTATATTCCTGCCTTGATTATGAGTCGAAAGCTATCATGACCTAATATCAATAGTTATGGAGATATGCGACATCAAAGTTTGAATTTTTTCAATATATCTGACTTATTTTTTGGAAAACGTTGGACTATCACTACACTAACTCAAATCGATTACGAAAAATTCATTCGTTTCAATACAAGTTAAATAAAATGATAAAAACCTTTACATTTATTTATTATTTATAAATTTATAAATAAATACATAATTTAAAAATACTTTACATTTGAGATGTTATCTAGAAATTTATTGAAGAATAAATCTTTCAAAGTCAGGCTTTCACTTTGTGGTGACATTATTAATAAATAAATATATCTGTATTATTTGTCAACTTTAGTTAAAGGCTCAATCTGAGAAAAGGAACATTGTTCCCGAAACATGTAAAAAATCAATGGAAAATGGTGTAAACAAAATTATAATAGATTTATTTTTTTATCTATAAAGTTGAAAATAGATCAACTAGTTGACGAATTCAACTAGTTGATCGTCTCGTCGATGGACGGACGTGGACGACCCATCCCTAATTTAAGTACAAAAAACGATATCGAGAAATATACAATACTATAAAACGAAATAGAAATGTGCAAACTTTAACGCCTGACCTTTTAACTGCGTAGTGCTACATACGTAACCCTTTCTACACGAACGTAAGTTTTGCAAGTTTGGCGAAATTTTTCTGTACAATAATTATTCGATCCTTACATTAGAGATGTGACAAAGCCGGCCGTAATGCAATGGATATTGTTTCTTTCTGAAATTTCACTCAATGTTTCCTTTTTTATGCTATTTTTCTGATTTTTCACATTTTTTAAGATCTCCATTACATGTAACATTATGTTATTATTTTTTCTTTAGCGTTGAAAAATTGTATGACGTGTTTGAATTTTCACTATATTATTTATTGTTTTATAACATTTTGTTTAATATCAATGTTAAATAATTCAAATAAAAACCATTTAAAAAAATTATGTGTGTACTTATATGTATGCGCGTTAGAAGTTATACTTAAAAAGTAGAATAAAGACAAAATAATAATAATAATAATAATTTCGTTGTCTGTCCGTAACTTGCTGGAAAGACGACTTTAGATATTTAGAATGTGACAAGCAATCAGCGCTCAACTCATGTTGCGCGTCACGCAAGAGTTGTTATTAATTACTATACAGTCGTACACCCATGAAAGTATGGTTAAGTATAAAGAGAATATAGAAATAAAAATATTCTGATTTATCTTTTCAAAACGTAAGACTTTCATGAAAGTAACTTATATCGAATATCTAAAATTAATTCGCAATAATAAAAGTCAAATAAAATGATAATCATCCGTATTCTGAACTAAGCAACATTGCTATTTCTGTATCTTGACAGTTATTGTATTACATTGTGATGCCGTTTTTTTGACGTTTTATGTTTGACAGGTTTGAAATTAATGAATTCAATCAATTAGAAAGATCATTATTCGTAATTGTGAATACATTAACATTTGTTTACGTTTTAGGGCTTTCTGATTGATTGAATTCATTAATTATTTCAAACATGCCAAACTTAAAACATCGAAATTAGTGTCCATATATTGTTATACATACCTGTCAAGATTGGGATAAAGACTGACATCCCAATACGGGTATTTTCAGAATAGCACAGATTAACTTTGTAAAAAGTATTATATATTTATCAAATTTCTGAAGGGTGATAGTGCAAAATGATTAAACATTTTTTTTGCTTGTATTGAAGCGAATTTATTTTTAATATTCTACACAAGTTACTTAAATAACAATCAAAAACGGAACATATAAACGGAAAACCTTATGATTAATAAACATAATAACAAAAGATATAAATCATAAAATCTGATTATGAAAACTGGAGAAAAACGATCATAATAAACGATTATAAAAAACATTCATGCATGAATGCGGTAGACGTAATATTTAAAAACTAAAATAAAGACAAATTATATATTAATGATACTCAAAGTATTGAGTTGTATAAATCTACACTGATCATTGTCTATTCCTTTGAATTTTATAAAAATAATGAAAACTCATACTTACAGAAATGTAACCTCAAATATCTAAATATAATAATTTGGTTGTCTATCCGTAACTTGCTGGAATGACAACTTTATATAATTAGAGTGTGACACGCAATCAGTGCATGGCTCACGATTATTTAAAAAGTATAATAAAAACGATTAACGAAACATATAAACGAAAACAAAACGATTCATTAAAACAGGGTATTTAACATAATACAACATATAAAGATGTTATAAAAGGAAAAAAAAGGATTCATAAGATCCGATTATATGAACTGGGGTAAAACGATTCATAAAAATCGACAATTGACCACAATAAATAAAAATATATAACGACGGACGACAAAAATGGAGCATATAAACGGTTCCTTAATAGCAGGACGATAAATTAATAATCGGGTTTTGCAAAATGATTTAATAAGTTTATATGTTCAATTTAGTCGCCCGACCAGAGTTGCCAACAGCGCTTGGCCTAATATCGCCGTTTCCTATACATAAAGTAGCCTAAAGTAGCCCAAACGCCAAAATATCAATATGAGTAAAATAAAATGTAATTTTTATCAATTTATTTATAACATATTTATAATGTATTGATAAATAGGCCCAAGCCTAATATAAAAAACCGTAATTTTCGTTAAAAGAAAGTAACGTAAGTAGATAGGTGCATGTTAAAAACAAATTTGAAAGATAAATAAACAAAGATTAAGATTATTACAAAGAAAGAATATAACGTTCAAATAAAGAATAAGATTATACCGATTCGTCTTCTGCTAGCAATAATAAAGCCATGTATTCACTAGGGGACAAATCGCGAAACATTCCGCTCGACATGTCGCATCAACATCTACGCTCATGTTTCGGGGACAATGACGCGGTCAATTGACGTGTACACAGCGGGATTCGCATATCTTGTCGCGGAAATGTCATGCGAAGAGGTTATGGATGACAGCTGCGGTATCACATTTGGCGAAAACGGGGTTCCGCGCAATTCGAAATGTTTTTTTGGGTCGCAATTTAAAATTAACGAGGTTTTACTGTAGTAAATTGAATATTATTAAAAACAAGGTCCTTTTTGCAAATAATTATTGTTTTCCAGACGTCACGGAAATATATCGCCCTATGAGGTTATGATGATAGCCGCGTATCTGTTTATGTTAATGAGTTTATCGAAAAGTAAGAGGAGAAAAAAGAGGAGAATGCGAAATTATTAACTACAAAGAGAAAGAAGGACGGACATTCTATGCGATCTTCGATCGATACAGCTCGATGAGTTCGAGAACGATTTCGTTTCCCCGCATTGTCATCTTGACAGATACAGCGCATGCGTATTCACTTGTAAACATACCACGTGGTACTGACGCTCCGCGGAATGTTGCGGTGAGTACGCTCGGGTGCCGTGCGCATGGCAACGTTGCCACGGCACGTAGAAATGCCGCGCTATGTTGTGCGCGAGGTCGCGGAACAATGCACGACGTTGCAACATCACGTAGACTCTATGCCGCGCATGCTGTTGAGGGACAATTTGTCCCCTAGTGAATACATGGCTTAAGGCATCAACAAGATTCGCCGTCATCAGCAGTATTAGGTATAGTTGCTGTGATAGTACTGGCGCAAGATCCACCGGAGACGTACATTTTTCTACCAGCGTGTAAACTTACCATGTGATTGCTTGGTTGAAAGTTGTTGCAACACACCTCTTACATTCATATGGGTACGAATTCTAAGAATAGCGATCAGCATGGGTAGTTGCAGGCGATTCCTTAATTTTGTTTTAATTGTCCCCATTACGCTTAAAATTCTTTCAACGACAGCATTACACAAAGGTAATTGTATTTTTTTTCTTAATTATTTGCGATTCGGCTGATTTAAATAACTTGTCTCTGAAGTAGCCTAGTAGGCGACCAGTCGCCTTTTAGATTTTTTCGTCGCCGATTCTCGTTCTGAGTACCCTAAATGGCGAAAAATCGCCTACGTTGGCAACTCTGCGCCCGACAGCAAATACGAAAGTACTAGGACCTCTTAATTGAAAATATTTTTCAAAACAAACAAACTCAAAACGTTATCGTTATATCGTTTTACAGAAAATTTTTCAGTTAAAATAAAAACACAAAAAAATGCCGATTCAAAAGATTTCACATCACTATTTCGTGAAAAAATGACAATTACCGTTGAGTAAAGAAATAGACGGAGTATCTTATTTCATTAAAAATATTGTTTGCAGGTAAAAGAAAGGACAAAAATTCAGTGTATATACAGAACAAAGTCTATATATCATATTGTTTCAAGAAAACAGATAAGAATAATGGAAAAAACGTTAGAATCAGCCCGCAAAAACAAACAAAATTTGACAGTTGTAAAAAATAAAAATGGCGACATTCAAATTCAAGTATTTTTAATACATTTAAAAGTTATTTTCTGCATTTACCGTTGTCCGCGCGATATGGGATTTCTAAAATGCATTCATTATACGGATATCTTCCCTTTATTAACACTCAGGCAAAGTTTACGCAGCATTTTAAGATATATTCGTATAAACTAGCGGGAGCGTAACCTGACGACTGGCGTAGTTGGTGTCCAACCAACGACTGATTTGAAAGAAAAATGGTCTATTAACTAGGGATGGGCGTTGAATGGACGGACTAGTTGAAATCAACCGTTGACGTTGCATCGACGCGTCGACCGTTTACGTTTATCGCATGGACTAGTTGAATTCGTAGACGGTGGACAGCGGACGCCGTGGTCGGTGGACGATTTAAACGCAATGCAAAGCAACGAGCGAGAGCAAGACAAAACGTCTCCGTTTATTTCTCTCTCATCTCTCGCTGTCGACTTGTAGATGCCATAGACGTCATAGACGGCTCGACGGGTAATTTCATTTCAACTCTAAAGTACACTACCATAGAGTGCAGATCTGTGTACACGAACTATGACTAGAGATTTGAAATTTGAATACATGCGTATGGCGAGATAGGCTTAATAAGCTATTATCTATTATTTTTTACTTGATTTTTTTTTGATGTCACGTGCGACGATTCGGTGAATTCCCAATTTTACGCTGTATAAAATAAAACAATTCTGTTTAATTATTGTATTTTTTATTGAACTAATATTTTACTGCTTACACCTGATATTGTTGTGTACACCTACTTCTTTCTTTTTTATATATAGAAAGAAGTATATAAAACAATATGTAAAAGCCTGTAATGTGCGTAAACAAATAAATAATAAAATATTTCTTTTTACATATAAGCACAGGTAGCGGTTTTACTTTCCCCGAAACTATATTTCTTCGAACTTCTTTAAATTATAAAAATTAACGTCATAAAAATAGCCAACGGTTGAGCCGTCGAGAAGCGTCGCGTTGAACCGTAGACAGTTGACCATCGTCCCGATGTTTAGATAGAACGTCCGCGACGTCCGCGTAACGAAGTTGACGCGTCAACTAGTTGATGAATTCAACTAGTTGATCGTCTCGTCGATGGATGGACGTGGACGGTCTCGTTTCGTCGACGGTAAATACGTCGACGACCCATCCCTACTATTAACAGACTATACGATTTAATTAATTCAAATTTTGTGTATGAGGTATAATATTTTGAATATTTTTATATTAATGACAGTGAAATTTTCTTAGTACGCATGTAAAATTTAATTAAAATAATCAACGTTTTAATGGTTTTTTGGATGCTGCAATATAGGAGACGGAACGTGAATTTTTATCTTTTTGTAAACGTTATATTTAACAATCTACCCAAAAATAATTATATATTTTCCCCCAAACTTTCTGCTTGAACTTCTTTTATTCAATTTATTAAAAACATATATGGTCTTTACGTGGAAATATTTCGAGAAAAAGTGTACCAAAGATAACTCTATTGCTAGAATGATTAAATAGGGCTTCGGGATTATACTTTTTTTGCGATAATAACAAAGTATTTTTTTTACTTTTTTTAAACAAATGCTTTAAGAGTAAATGGACCTTTCATAATAAAATTGATTGAATGCATGGTTAGCTGCAATTTTGGCAATAAGATTCGAAAACTTTACACTAAATTGACTCTCCAGACAGCAAAAACTTGAATCATGTACTATGGCGCCTTAAATTCAATAAACAGTTCTAATTTTTAATTCAGTAACCAAACATTGGCGATTTTTAAATAAGCATCTTTATGATTCGTACTCGATTCGAAATGGTCGACAGGACGTAATTTATATCACTGGTACACTAATTTCAAGTGAATAAATTTTTGACAGTTTAATGGATGCGCGCGCATTTCGCCGTCTCGTATTCCTGCTTCATTTCCGTTACAACGCGCAAGTTGCGCGTGCACAACTTCCGTTACATTAAGAAATTTACTCTCTATGTACCTAAAAGAAGAAAACTTCAAAAATAGTAATGCTAATCATGAACTTTCCACTGATTGTTAATGATAAGAGCAAAGTGTAACAATATAAGACAATTCGGTTGAAATATATGTTGAGCAGGGAGAAGGGAGGGTAGAGTGGGATGCAGGATTAGAATAAAGGAACGAAGGATGGGAGTATTTGGGAACATAAATTGAGTGAACTAGTTTGGGTACGGTAGTGATTTTTTATTTATTTATTTTCAGAATACTTTGAGTATGTTAAAAATGATCATGAACACAATATTGGATTTTATCCTCAAGGGGATGTCATCACCGTACTTTATTATACTGTACAGATTTCGGTAGTGTATTGCAAGCCAATACATAACTATAACATCAACACATACTCACAAAATAAGCCCTGATGGTGGACCAGAGGTCAAATATACATGGCAGAATATCACAGAAAACTATGCACAGAAGATTTTAATAAATTATTTATAAAACAATGGAAATTTTTGAAACCAAATTAATTAATCAATTAGAAAGACATACAGAAAAATCTAATTCACGAAAAAATATTAGGTTACTACTGGGATTCGAACCCAGGTTACCTCCTTTCCGGGGCCGGTGCTCTGACCACTAATGTTTCCGTGAATATATCGACCTTATATGTAATTCTAATTTTTTTAAATTGATTAAAAAAAAATAATTAATAAATAAGAATGAGAATTACATATAAGGTCGATATATTCACGGAAACATATAGGGCTACTATAGCTTAGTGGTCAGAGCACCGGCCTCGGAAAGGAGGTGAACTGGGTTCGAATCCCAGTAGTAAGCTAATATTTATATGTATGTCATTCTTATTGATTAATTAATTTGATTTTAAAAATTCACGGATGTTTGTTCTGAAAAATTACAACTGAAATTACAATGAAACTTCTTCATTGCTGTCGCTGTTGGCCCCCCAAAGGATGGTGTGACGAAGGTTTGTTGGGCGGAATATTGATTGAATGTAGGCTTTCCGGGTCTTCCGTCTAATAGTTCCGCGTGTAACCGGTTCCTGGAATTAGAACGGTGCGCAGCTATTAGCGGATGGCGCGGCGCCTGCCATGTTTAATACATTACCGTATTCGGTCATCTATCAACGTCAGTCGGGCACCGAGTAAGCGGATTAACCCGGTTCCCGACACCAGCAATATAGTGGTCTGGGGATTCACTGGAAGGATGGACGAAAGGTCTGGGGACCAGGATAGTTTCCGAGGCAAAACCTGCGTAACTTATAGTTTCGCGGGATTGAACACGCAAGCAGATACGTTCCAGTAGATGAAAACAGTCGATAATTTCGTTTATTACTTTGAGAAAAAATGCAAGATCTGTATTATTTGTACGATTTTTGGTGATTAAAGAGTTTAGGTTGTTATTAAGGTCGTTAGACATACTGAGAAGCGAATCTCGACGTTTCATTGGATACTTATCCAACGTCATCAGGAGGACGACCTTTACCCGCGGAGGTGGAGGTCGGACTGATTAAAGGTGCTGCTTTCTAGGGCGTAAATTGTACGCACTTTGTTGTGGAGTGTTCTCTTCTTCTACAATAGAGGTCGCCAGTGTGCAATATGTACTAGTTACGGCGGCGGATTTTACTGCGACTTCTCTCAAGGGTTGAATCAGTGTCGTTAGAACAGGGCGCCAAATATTAATATACAAATACAAATATAAAATTCTTTTAACACCTTAAGACCCTTTACATCTAATGGCAGATTATTGTACATTCTTGGAGCACAAAATAAGAAAAATCTCTGTCCGAACAGTGCCTCTATTAACTATATAAGATGAGAGGCTCCTCTCAAAACCACAGTAATAATAAATCAGTCATATTTTGTGTGTACTACAAAGGTAAAAGAAAACATAATTTACATTAAATTAAATATTTGTTTAAGACCACTTCTGATTTTTTAAAAGTAGAAACGAAAATTATTTATTTTTAATGTTGTAAGAAATATCTTTTTTGATTTTTTTAACATAGTTTCAAAAACAGTGTTTCCAACCTTGCGCGTAACGTACTAAAAGCTCTATATTCGGAGTAAAACCCATATTTTAACAAAGATTTATCTTTATTTTTACTCCCTTTATATTCACTCGTGGCGTCTTCTTACTTACTTGCCGTCAACAAAAACTTTGGATCGATTTTTGACCCTTTTCCCGCGATCCAATCGAGCTGAAACTTGGCAAGCAGACTCGTGGTGACGATTAAGAATATCTGTCAAATTTTCGTTAAAAAAAAATAATAATTATAGTATAATTTTGGATTTTTAGGAATTTTATTGGTTTTTTCAAATTGTAATCATTAGAAAAGTTTGATTAGCAACGCCGCGGCGGCCCGATAACGTCGCGGAATATTTTCTAAATTTGAATTACTCCGTCGGTATAATAGGTACATCACTACGAATTTCGAAAATTTACAAAACAATTGGTTCACAGATGACAGCAAAATTGGGTTTTTTGGGAAAAAATCAAATAATAGTTTATTTCTTTTAGATTTCTGCTTAGTTTTGAAGAATTGTACATTACTCAAATCCGATTCTGACTAAATCATTTGACGCTGGAAATTCATAAGGTACGATATTGATGATAATTGAATCTATCAAAATCTTGACATCTCAAAACATGTGACATTTTAGAAATATATTAAATTTCTGTAAGTTTAGTGTTATGTAATCTGTTTTAATTCGTCTTTAATTATTGTTATATTTTACAAAGAAAGGGAGTATAGTAAAACTTGGTTTTTATGGGTTACTTTTTTACACAATTTAATGAGGTCTTTAGTCTTTAGAGAACCAGATTGGGAAATTGTTCGTGTTCATGCGCTTGAATGGAACAAAATCTTTAATTACCTACACTTAATATTATAAAGAGGTAAAGTTTGGATGTAGGAGATAATCTGCTCATTCGATTTCAAAAATTCTTTCAGAAATTTTAATATGTATACTTTCATAATATGTATAACAGCCAAAATCATATTTATAAACATGCTTAGCAGCTAAAATATGATGCCTTTTACCTCTATAGATATAAGATAATGTATAATGTTTTAAAATCAGGAAAATCAGCACATTTAAAATGTTCAATTTTTTAACCTTCAGATAGTTTTTAGTGATGGAATGTAGGTAGGTACCATCTTTATTATTTTTAAATTGTTTGGAGTTTCAAACGATAGAAAGCTTGTGTGGAGATCTGTAAAAGAGAAAAAAAATGATTTCAGTTGTTTTCTGAAACTATATTGTATCTTTTGTGCTGTTTTCTATAATATTGATAAACACAATGTAAATTTTAATATGAAACTAAATTAAGATCAGAGTTTTTTATTTATTTTCTGCCAAGTGTTGATTTCTAGGAAATATCTCGTAACAAAGAGTTTCAATACAATATGTATGCCTTGAACATTTAGTTTGTAATGTACATATTATTGAATAAATGAATTGAATCGAATCATTTTCTCAATATGGCCTCTCACAAAGTTACACAAGAAAATATCGAAAAATTAAATTAAATTACAATTCGCATCTGAGAATACTTCGCTATTAAGATTAAAACTAAACAATTTATTTGCGTAATGAACAAATACGGCAAAACATTACACTTATCTAGGTGTCAAATTTTTCAACAGCTTACCAATGAAAGAACACTACACAAAATTCAAGAAACACATAAAATAAATAGGAACAAATATAATTAAAACAAAAAAATAACGGTACTACGAAAGTAATTAGTATACTTGAGTCACTAGTATTTATTTTATGATGTTTGTATCTCTCTACACTGTTCCATTATTGACTTATACATACTTATCATTCATCCTCCTATGTATCCTGTCCCCAAACGCAAGTTTTAACTTTTCTGGGGACAGTTAAACACGTATAAAAAATGTAATATTCACTGTCACCGTAACATGTACGTATTATTTTACTTTCGAGAAAGAATTCTATATCATAAAAAAGGGCCTATTGTCCTTTTTTCTTCTGTCTTCTTCTTTCTTTCTTCTGTCTTTCTTCTGAAACTCCATCGCTGCCGATTTGTGACTGTGTCAATATTTGATTAGATAAAATGGACCTAAGACAAATTTGTGCGTGTGGTAAAACCAAGATCACGATCGAGACAGGGTTGTTCGCAATACTAGACGCCTCCTGCGGGTGAGCCTCCCACACCCCCAGCACATACAATCCAACAGGTGTATTAGCCCTTACAAGTTCTGCAGCCCGGGGTTTATTGGACTGAAAATAGGAGACAAATATCTACATTATAAATCTATAAATATTTCAACGAAATGTTAGTAATGTTAGTATTAAGCCATGTATTCACTAGGGGACAAATTGTCCCTCAACAGCACGCGCGGCATAGAGTCTACGTGACGTTGCAACGTCGTGCACTGTTCCGCGACGTCGCGCACAACATAGCGCGGCATTTCTACGTGCCGTGGCAACGTTGCCATGCGCACGGTACCCAAGCGAGCTGACTGCAACATTCCGCGGAGCGTCAGTACCACGTGCTATGTTTACAAGTGAATACGCATGCGCTGCATCTGTCAAGATGACAATGCGGGGAAACGAAATCGTTCTTGAACTCATCGAGCTGTATCGATCGAAGATCGCATAGAATGTCCGTCCTTCTTCCTCTTTGCAGTAAATAATTTCGCATTCTCCTCTTTTTTCTCCTCTTACTTTTCGATAAACTCATTAACATAAACAGATACGCGGCTGTCATCATAATCTCATAGGGCGATATATTTCCGCGACGTCTGGAAAACAATAATTATTTGCAAAAACCACCTTGTTTTTAATAATATTCAATTTACTACAGTAAAACCTCGTTAATTTGAAATTGCGACCAAAAAAAACATTTCGAATTGCGCGGAACCCCGTTATCGCCAAATGAGATACCGCAGCTGTCATCGTAAAATCATCGGGTGACATTTCCGCGACAGGATATGCGAGTCCCGGTGTGTACACGTCAAATGACCGCGTCATTGTCCCCGAAACATGAGCGTAGATGTTGATGCGACATGCCGAGCGGAATGTTTCGCGATTTGTCCCCTAGTGAATACATGGCTTTATACACTGAGATTTTTTGTCTACCGGTTTCGCGACTTACCCATCTCTTCATCAGAAAAGTCACTGCATTGGCATATAAATACCATTACACACCACGACCACTAATATATTATTTACACATAACCTCATATGCGTGTTAATCTAATCCAGCTATACTCAATCTGCGGCCCGCCAAGCTTTTATATGTGGCCCGAAACGTGTTTTTAAAAAAATTTGGCATCGTAAATATTGAATATCTTAAAATACGCACGAACAAAAAGACAAACTTCTGTCATTTTAAAACCGGCGATTTCTATGGTTTAAGAACTAATTTGTAATTTCCACCATAAATTTTTTTAGTGGTTCTTGTGTTCCATGTTCATCCATTACTCTCAGTAAAATCTCGTTTTTCATGTGCAGAATGCTTTTTTGAAATCTATAAATATTATTTCTACTATTTTTATCATTCAAATAATTCATACAATATTTTGAGTATGTCAAAATCTATTGTATTGTACAAACAGGTATTGTTTTTATTTTTATTCTTAATGCATCGCGCCTTTATGGTTTCCCACCACAATGTGGTCTATGCAACTCTGGAAATTTTTTCCTTTTATAATTTTGTACCTCGTTACGTCTTTCACAATGTGATGGTTTTCGTTTGCGTTTATATGTATATTTTTTTTCAATAGAGATGCGAACACGGAAACGTGTCGCATCAATATTCTTACTATTTTCAAATTAAGCTAAATGCTTGTGCTATGAAAATAGGACTAACTCGCTGGTGTGGAGTGAGGTTCGAACCCGCGTCTTTTGGATCGCGAGGCGAGAATCCTAACCGCAAGACCAACAAGCTGCTCTATTGTTTTTGTTAAGACGCTAAACAAAAATAAACACTTGGATAAACGTTAGTTTTTAATCATTCTACAATTAATGTATTCTTTAATCTAGAATATATCACTTTATCTATGAACACTTTATTATCGCTGGGTAACACGTATTCATCGCTAGCAGTAAATTCGATTCTCGCACATAGAAGTCGTTCTGGTTTATTTCGTCGCTAAGTTACTCTGTTAAATTATTTCGCTGTATTTATCGCTTCGATTATCTCACGACCGGCCACCCTGGGCGTCGGCGTCGTCTCGCGACGACAACACTAAAACCGCGCTATTTGTATCCAAATGCTGGTATCTTCGAACTTTCTAAATTATTCTAGTGTTTAGGAGAAGGTTATCGTCGCTTCTCGGTTGTTCCAGTCTTGTAGATCACCCTAGAGTGTAGCAGTGTGTTCCAGAATGTATTGGAAGGTTCTAGAGGTTTCGATGTTATTGTCGTAATTGGCATATTACGAGGGACTCTGTATTTAATATCATTACAATGTTTAATGAAGAATGTTTGCCCAACTAGTCACGTACAAGTCACCCTGTATTAGTGTAACATCCCTGAGTGATATCGCCCACCCGGGAGAGCGCCTCGCAAGAGTTTGTCAACTATCGCATTTGCAGTCTCCCATCTATTCTGGCGAACTTTCTCCTTCTCGCCTCAAAGTGGTGAATTTATAATTCATCACAAGACGTATTTACGACGGAAAACTTGTCCCCAAGTCGGCTGATGTCGTGTTGCGTGTCTCCGAGTTGCTCCATTTTATGACGAGTTCACCGCCTCTTGAAAAGCGCTTTAGACTTTTATCGTAACATCGAGAAGGTTCAGAACTTAACTCACAGCGTACCACGCCAGAAAAATTAATAATGCTGCAATTTTTTAAATTTTTTAATTGAAATTATCTTCCTTTGGCGTATTTATAGTAATTTTTTATTGTAACGGAATTTGCGCCGCACACTTATGCATTGTAGCGGAAATGCGTGCAGCGTGTAGCGGAAACGCGAGACCACGAAATGAGCGCGCATCCATAAAACTGTCAAAAATTTATTCACTTGAAATTTGTGAGTCGAGTACCAATCATAAAGATGCTCAATTCAAAATCTGACGAATTTTTCGTAATTGAATTGAAAATTAGAACTGTCTATTCAACCACTATTTTAGGTGTATATTAGGATATCATGTTATTGTAAATGTTTTTGCAAAAACAAAAGACATTCGTTTTCAATTTCATTCATCCGACATTCAATGCGGCTGTCAAAGTCGTACAGTTTCAAAACTTTTGAATACGGAACCGTTTTAGGGTTTTTTGATTGACAATGGCTTAGTCAGCCGAAACGATCATCCTGTATTGATTTTTTTATTTTTTATATTATGCGAAAATATATATTTTTAACACTATCAAAATATAAATTTCATACTTCGCGGAAATATTTCGGGTTTAGTGGGCTCAGTGTTGGGGAAGGGTTGGTAAGGGAAACTTTTACCCAAAAGTTTGACAATGAACTTGTCTCTGTGCCGGATTTTGTGAATTTAGAATTTCAATATCGGAAAATTTAACTCAGCATATATTAGGTCCTTACATATGAAATTGGCGTTTAGTATGGGAGGAACGTAAAGCCGATTTTTTTTTATTATAATATATTTATTTAATCAAAGTATGTACCATTGCTATCTATGCACTTTTGCCATCTCATAGGTAGTTCATCGATCCCTTTACTAAAAAAACCATTCGGACGGGAATCAATAAAATCTTTGAAGGCGGTTTGGACTGCCCCATCGGAGTTGAATTTTTTCCTTTGCAAGAAGTTATCCAAATTTCGAAAAAAATGGTAATCTGTTGGGGCAAGGACCGGAGAGTACGGTGGATGTCTTAGACATTCCAATTGAAGCTCCTCTAATTTGGTAGCCGTCTGTTGTGCAGTGTGTGGTCTAGCGTTATCATGAAGCAGCAGTGGCCTAGAGCGATTAACCAGCCTCGGTTGTTTAGCAGCTAGCTTTTCCATCATGGTTTGCAGTTGCTGACAATAGAAATCTGCCGTAATCGTCTGGTCAGATTTAAGAAAGCTGTAGTGAACGACACCAGCACTAATCCACCAAACGCTCACAAGTAACTTTTTTGGAGTCAATTTTCGCTTGGGGCATGGTTTGGCTGGTTCGGCAGGGTTCAGCCATTGCGATGAGCGCTTCCGATTATCGTACAGGATCCACTTTTCATCACAGGTAATGATTCGATTTAAAATCCCTTCATTATTGTGCCGGTTGAGTAATGCAACGCAGCAGTCAACGCGCGTTTGTTGATTTGCTTCACTCAATTCGTGAGGTACCCACCTTTCAAGCTTTTTCACCTTACCAATTTGCTTCAAGTGGATTAAAACAGTTTTATCACTAACACCGCAGCCTGCAGCTAACTCGGATGTGGTTTGCGATGGATCCGCTTCCACAATAGCCTTCAATTCTTCATTATCAACTTTGGTCTCCGGCCGTCCACGGGGCTTGTTCTGCAGGTCGAAATTTCCAGAACGAAAACGTTGGAACCAAAAACGCACTGTGTTTTCTTTTGCGGCACCGTCGCCATACACATCATTAATCCTTCGAGCCGTTTCTGCAGCACTGGTGCCACGGTGGAACTCGTACTCGTAAATAACGCGATATTTCAAGTTTTTCATTTTGTAAACTGAGTGACGCAAAGAAAAAAACAATTGAGGAAAAAAACAAATGAATTATAATTTTCAAAACACAAATACATGAGTAAATAGCTGTATAAATTTGGATTTGGAATTCCTAACCAAAGAGAAGATATTTGAGATCAAATTTGCCAGTACGGCAAAACGCCAATTTCATATGTAAGGACCTAATATATAAAGAAGTAAAGTTCTTAAGTTTGAATGTAGGAGGTAATCTCCGAAACTACTCCAGTTTCAAAAATTCTTTTACCAATATTTAGAATGGACTTTAGGGAGGACACACGCTATACGTTATGCCGTTAAAATAAAAGGGCTCTTCGTGATGAACCATTTTACAACTTAAGTCGACGAAAGGACGGTCGAGTGATGCGTTTTTTACGAACGCTGCCTTAATGGTAAGAGATATTTAAATACTTTCATTAGAACAGTTGTAGAACTTAAGGTCAAAAAAAATTTACGACGACATGGATATATGTGAAGGTTAATACACAAATTGATAAAATATAACCAAAAGTTACTATAAATCTACGCTTGCGAAGCCGGGCGGGAAGGCTAGTAGAAAATCGTCAACAGTAATAATAGCGCCCGGAATATAAGCAATTTTCATAACACCGTTTTTATATGAAGTGCTATTACTTTAAATGTCCCTTGAAGAACTTCGCTTTTGATTGGCTGATTATTCTCGTGCCTTCATGGTGTGAAATTGGTTTGGATTTTAAAAATATATTGTCATAGTCATTGTTGTGTCATCCCGAATATTTAAATGAAAGCGTAATTTTATTTGTATCATGAAATAAGTTCGGCGGGGATTCTAATGAAACACAAATAATCAATTGAAACTTTTAATAAACAAGTTAGGTACTGGACACAAACTTAAGCTGGATCTCTATTTTATATTCCCTGGAAAGTTCCACTTTGTTTGTCTTCTGCCTATGGCACGTATTCGTTCCAATCCCGGGAAAGAAGAAAATGTTCAATGTCCGCGATTAACAAACTCTTCCCGGTTTGACCAGCTGGAATTCAAAACGACCGATTCTTAAATCGTTCGAGACGAGGAATGAAAACACGAAATTATCAAAGAATATACGAAAATACAAAATTACATGCAGCCAAGATGAAAAAATGTTTCGAAAAAGATCTATTTCTCTAAAAATTTTCCTTTTTATACCTGTCACGTTTATTTTTCTAGAACAAAAGAAAAATTACAACTTTATATGTTTCCAAATATTTCTTTTTTCAAATCTTTTTCGATATTTTTAAATTATACGTATTATTATATGTATTACAAAGCAAAAACTACATGAAATGAGCACCTAACCTTATTAATAACCCAACGAAAGTAGATGAAAGAACTGGTGCTATACTCTAAAATAAGTTACAATTATCAACTGAGAACTCAACAAATCCATTCATTCAATGTAAGAGGAATCCCCGATAATAGGGTGCGTAGGGGGTGCACAGCCAAACCGTAATTTGCGTTACGTTAAGTCATAAATAGTTTGTTTTTAATATTCGTGATCATATTCGGCGAATACGAATATTCGTATTCATATTTGTTGAATCATTCTGACAATTCAGATAACAATGAATCAGAGTTCCAAATGAACTTATTCCATGGCATTCACTTTAGAAGAAATGCTTATTGGATCGTGAATGACATTTACAATGTACAATTTGGTTGTTGCAGAAGAAGACTTGGATGAGCTGACGATGCACGCCGGCAGGCACCGGCCGGAGGAGCTCGCCAAGCTGGCCAGCATCACCAAGTTCACCAAGAAGGAGATCAAGCTCATCTACCGAGGATTCAAGCAGGTAACCCAGCCAGAATTGAAGAAAGCACCCAACCTGATAAACATGGAACTGAGAAACGTTTGACTATCATTACAATACCTTATATCGAATATGTCAAATGTTCTTTAATACAAGTCAAATAAAATAAATAAAAACCTTCCAAATAAAATAATAATAAGCAGGAATACAGTCCTCCGAGGTTATTAATGTTTTCTAAATAACCCTGCCTACAAAATTTGTGGTGGTCGATCGTGGGTGGGGTTGCAACGATCAGCCAGCATTACGACTGGTTGTACGCCCTGTAATACTTCCATACCCATTTTCTAATATAAATATTGCGTGACATCTATAATAGATCTCGCTCATTTTTGCCATTTATAATTTATGATATCAATTTATTTATTTTTTGTTCTCTGGAAATAATATCACGATTTAAAGATAAAATCAGTTGAACATCAAAAGGCAGTGGGCTCAGACAGCTTTCTGAAAACACGCTTTGTCTCATCTGTCGCTTGTCGGCCAGGAATAAAAGCCTTACAAATGATTGGATGGGATCGCCGCAGAACAATGAGCAGCCAATGAAACGGCTCGCTTTAATTCGGATTTTATTGCGAACTTCAGCCAGGTGGGAGCTAAATGGTCGGACCTTCAGTACGGCATTAAGGCGAAGCTGGAAATGGTGGAAGGTGGAAATGGCGAATGTTACAATTGTGTAAAGTGATCACTTAAGCCAACCATAAAAAGACAGGTCTTAAGTCCTGTTACACCCAAATGACTTCTATACCTACTTTCCCATAATTAATACAGTTTCGTCTCTGTGAGATATCTATAATATACACTAAGGAGAAGCTTTGTACACACAGGCCGATTCATTTGAAACGTTCAAAATTCGACAGCGTGAATTGTAGAAATATGTGGAAAATATTTGCACGATACAGTGGAGAATGGACGAATTAGGATTGGCCATGCGGAACGGATGGTAAAAAAAATTATGAATCGAGTAAGGAACAGGGCATTTCGACGAACCAATTTACCGGTAAATAAATTTCTAATTACCGAGCTGTAATCCGTCAAAAATGACGGTACTTTTACAAATCGGTTCCTAAAGAATAAGTAATAGAAATGAGAAAAGAGAGTTGTACTTTACAGAAAGTTACTAATAGACAGACAAAAAATAAAAAAAAGTTTTTATTAAATATGTTACGGACGTTCCAGGAAGCTATAGACGGACAAGAAAATTATAATTATTGGAATTGAACTACTATATTAATTTACTATATTTAGCCAAAATTTGGCGGAATTTACTCCAGCGCAATATAATGTGCGAACGTGCGTTGGGGATTCGAAACAAAGCATCACATGTATATAGTTAATATTACGGTATTGATTATTATTATTGAATCCTCGGCGGAAATTTAATCGATTATAAATATATAAAAAATATATATATAAAAAAAAATAAAATAAAAAAAGTAAAAAATAAATATCTAATTATAACGGTCGGTTTCCTTTTAAATATTTTTCAATTTTTTGTTCTTGATTTTAATATAATGCCATAAAATCAACTTGATTATAATAAAATCAACACCTTCACAACTTATAAATAACCTCTTCTTCAAATATAGCAAATTTATTTCGTGGTAACATAATTATAATTGATATAAATTAACTTTGTTAAAACCACTTATTTATTGAAAAAAATTCAACATGTTTCGAAGCCAATGGCTTCTTCGTCAGGATAACAAAAATAATATTTAAAAATCGAAGTATAGATCAAAATATTAAAAAATTATATATGGAAAATGATAATATAGATATATTTTAAATATTATTTTTGTTATCTTGACGAAGAAGCCATTGGCTTCGAAACATGTTGAATTTTTTTCAATAAATAAGTGGTTTTAACAAAGTTAATTTATATCAATTAAAAATAACCAGTAAACCGATTATAAATTGAGAGTTTAACCGATTTACCGGTAGGTTTTCAATAATTTTTTGGTAAATTTGCACGCCCTAGTAATCGAGACAACAGAAACAGAAGGTTTTCGCCAAAGACCTGACATAACCAAGTGAACAAAATGTTGGAAGATGACCTCAAGAAAGCATCAAGAAGAAGAGCAAGCATGAGAAAGTGTATGAAAGTGATTGACGGTGAAGTTGGTGACCGTGACCATCTTAACCGACTGCCAAATATTCAAATTAAATTGAAGGATTATAGTGTATATTATAGATATCTCACAGAGACGAAACTGTATTAATTATGGGAAAGTAGGTATAGAAGTCATTTGGGTGTAACAGGACTTATGACCTGTCTTTTTATGGTTGGCTTAAGTGATCACTTTACACAATTGTAACATTCGCCATTTCCACCCATGATAGAATATACCATGCTTATTCATTTTTTGGAAGTTGTATATATGTTCAAATTGCGTGAAAAGCTTTCATATATGAGTTGTAAGCGCCTTTTCCATGCGGCCTGTACAAAGCCATTTTCATTCCCCTAAATCCCCACAGATGTCGCTAATGAGAAAATCTACATTGATTACGGAATTTTGGGAGCAATATACTTTATTGTGTGTAATGAAATTCATCCGAATACTTGCATTACACTAGGATACGCCAGGAAATATTATTTCCAATTTTTGTTAAATTCCTTTTTTTACCAGTATTTACAATTCAGAATATTTTGAGTTTGTTCAAATCTTTCGGAACAGTGCTGGATTTCTAATAAATAATATAATATAAATAAATCCAGCACTGTTCTGAAAGATTTGAACAAACTCAAAATATTCTGAAGGATTATAGTTTATATTGTAGGGGAGGAGCCAGCGACCGCCAGACCTACGTTATACTAACAAACTTAAAATATTTTCTGTGTTACGTGTCAGAGATTTCAGAATGACGACTCGGTGTACTTTTGCAGTTATTTTTATTACAGACAGATAAACACTTAGTACAAAATAATTCGATGTTCACGGAGATGTACCGAAACAACAAACGGACGTTCAGTTCTATCTTCTTTGAGCTTCAGGTACGATCTAGCGACCAAAGGGTCGTCGTAGAGCTTACACGCATTATTCTAAGGACAATAGTCCAATGGAAGTTTCAATGATTAGGTCCGCGTTGGCGGGGTAAACGAACCTATAAAAATGATGCGAAGTTTTTGTCTCAGTCACGTCCGTTTGCAGAGAACACAATTAATCAACAACTTGAGACAATAGACGAAAACAAAACTATTAAAAATAATGGTTACAAACCTCCCTCAAGTCCCTTCTTGATGATGAAGGTTAAGATTGTTAACCTAAAGCCATGTATTCACTAGGGGACAAATTGTCCCTCAACAGCATGCGCGGCATAGAGTCTACGTGACGTTGCAACGTCGTGCACTGTTCCGCGACCTCGCGCACGACATAGCGCGGCATTTCTACGTGCCGTGGCAACGTTGCCATGCGCACGGTACCCGAGCGTACTCACTGCAACATTCCGCGGAGCGTCAGTACCACGTGGTATGTTTACAAGTGAATACGCATGCGCTGTATCTGTCAAGATGACAATGCGGGGAAACGAAATCGTTCTCGAACTCATCGAGCTGTATCGATCGAAGATCGCATAGAATGTCCGTCCTTCTTTCTCTTTGCAGTTAATAATTTCGCATTCTCCTCTTTTTTCTCCTCTTACTTTTCGATAAACTCATTAACATAAACAGATACGCGGCTATCATCATAACCTCATAGGGCGATATATTTCCGTGACGTCTGGAAAACAATAATTATTTGCAAAAAGGACCTTGTTTTTAATAATATTCAATTTACTACAGTAAAACCTCGTTAATTTGAAATTGCGACCCAAAAAAACATTTCGAATTGCGTGGAACCCCGTTTTCGCCAAATGTGATACCGCAGCTGTCATCCATAACCTCATCGGATGACATTTCCGCGACAAGATATGCGAGTCCCGGTGTGTACACGTCAATTGACCGCGTCATTGTCCCCGAAACATGAGCGTAGATGTTGATGCGACATGTCGAGCGGAATGTTTCGCGATTTGTCCCCTAGTGAATACATGGCTTAAAGTACCATCCAAATGTGAGTACTGCGACAGATATATAACATCTGTACATGGACACTATAGTAGGTAAGGTTTAGATATTGTGACATTTGAGTTCGGGGGATTTTGGCAGGTCATACAGGTACAAAAAAAAATTTAAGCAAAACGTTAAAATATAAGGTATCATGCAATATTGTTAAATAGTGGTCCGAAAACAATATACTAAATATAGATTGGTTACTGAAATGTAAATGAAAAGCGCCTGGTAGGAGAAATGACCAGCGAAAAGAACCTGGAAATGCTTAATGAGTTGTATAGTACCTACTGCCCTGTAAAACATATGAAAACCAAGGTTACAAATTAATATCGAGATTCCACGTATTTAGTTCATCAGAATTAAATTGATCACCCTGTATGGATCCATTTCCGCTTTCCATATATATATATAATATTATGACTTCGATAAACATCGATGTCCTCGTTTACTTGTTTATGTTCCCGGAAGGGGAAAACAAATCAAAAAGCTTAGATAAAGAAGTTGTCGTGCTTTTGTCAAAGTTTTGTCATCATCTTTGATTTTAATTTGAAACCATTTGACAATGAAAACATTTTCGTTGTCAGCTAATTGATTGTATTACGTCACGTCGCCTTGACAGAATAAATGTCTGAGCTTAAAGCCTTTTTCGTCTAACTTTTAAGTATAAATAATTATTAATTTTAATTAATTAAAATCTTTAAATAAACCGCTTTATGTCTACAGGTTTCCATACTGCTGTATATTAGTCAGGATGGACGCACACTAATGATCCATTACCTATTTTGGTAAACAAGATAATTTTTGAACGGAGGCGTGGCTACGGGATGCGGGAGATAAATAAAATGGATTGGGTGCGTGTACTAATGTGCCTTCGTTAGAATTCAGCATTCCCTCGCTGTGTGGTGTACCTTGCGTCGGAACATAGCTGGAAATATATACAACAAGATGTACACCATAAACTAAAATTTCTATCAATGACAGCTCTCCCTCAATTAAAAAAGAAAGCACATAATGGATTTTGTTTTTTTTATTATTAAACGATTTCAATTTATGTTTTTTATAAACAATTATGGAAATCGTATAATTATGCAAAAACATTGCTAAAATCAGATTAACAGTAAAGTTCTAAATAATTTTAATAAAATAAATAAAATTAACAGCGCCTGGGGCATATGCAATGTTCATAACAATATTTAAAAACAACACTTTCAAACGAATTTAAGAATTGCTATTGGTTAAATTGTATTTTTTTACTGATTAAGAATCCATTTTTATATTTTTTAATATTAATTAGGTAAAAATTGTTAAATTTCTTTCCTTCAATTGCCACTCAATTAGCCTTAGGACGCCTTCCTATTTACTATAGTACTACTTAGTAATACTTAGTAGCGCGTCTTTATAATGTGGTAAACTAGAATTAAAAATACCAGAGACATGTGCATAAGTGTTACCTAACATAGGTTAGGTTAGGTTAGGTTAGGCAGTCCAGGTAAAAGAGAGTTAAAATGCGAGTAAGCGAGTATACTAGTGTTGTCACAATAAAATAGCGTAGGTATCCGAGTAGCTCTTACAGGCGCATGAAAAATAAACAAACACAGAATATCAGGGGTGTCAAAATGTGAGTTCATAATATGCTAAAGTAAAATAAAATGAGATAAAACTCCCCTGTTGGATAGTGGCAATATCCCGTGAAAAGTTGTAATTCTGTGAAGTTGATATTTTCAATTGGGGTGTGAAGTCGGTAAACAATAAAGCTTAGTTGACTTGCTGGTATAGTGGTCGTGACGCTCGCCTGGTGATCTGGTAGTCGGTGGTTCAAGCCCCATTCCAGGACACCAGCAAGTACCATGCAAGTACACATAGTAAGAATATTGATGCGACACGTATTCCGTGTTCGCATCTGTATTTCACAAAAAAAGTGAACTTTGGACATAATAATATAACTAAATACGATATTATCTATATACATAGAGATATATTTTAGTAGGTAAATACAATAATATAGCATGAAAGTAATTTTGCAGCATATTATTTGTAAAACCTTCATTCATTCATGGGAATCGTGTCTTCATGGTGTGAACACTTTCCGTTGCACGACGCGCGCTTTTCGTTGCATCAAAAAATTTCACTCTAAACGTGCCTAAAATGAATAACTTAAAAAAATATATAAAAATGCGTTTTCCTCTCTAACACGGTCACTTATGATGGTGCCCTCGTAAATTTTGTATTTTTAACTATCAAGGATCTCTGATCCCTTAATTACCATATTTAATCACTCCATCCCTTGTAAACTTGTTTCCCTCGCTGGCAAACATCCTAACTCTCCACTGCAGCATGCCGTTCATCTTCCCAGCCTTCTCAAACATCCCTAATCCAGGCCAACTAATGTATGAGTTAATTTAAAATATCGCAGCCAATTAACCCGGGTTCATAAAGGCTTCAACCTGGAGCGCGCATCGGGTCTTCTGTGATGTCGGAAGTTATGTACTCAAGTAATAACAAGGTATTAAACTTATTAGTGACTATACAAATCCTAAGTTTGTGAGGCGGTATCTAAAAATTTTTATTTTATTTTTAAAAAAACAACCTGAATACTAGGTACTTTGCAGTGGGTATAAATTTAGATCATGCTGTGACCGACTATATATACCTATATTAAAAAAATATATACGCATATACCTATAAGGATATAATTTTTTTAACTGCATATAATGAACTATTTTGAGTAGCTTCAATCCACAAAAATAGCTGCACTATAGAAGAAGTATTGTAAACAAGATTTTCTTAACAAATAAATATTTTATATATAGGTAATACGGCAAAAAATTTCAGTATATTTCGAAGACAATTTAAATATAATTAAATCGGGAATAATACTTATTTCAGATATACAGAAGTTAGGTACAGCAAAGTCGGAAATAAATCTTCTAGCCGTTGGACGAATTAAGGCTAGAATTTTAAATCGGAAAAAAACAGATAAGTCACGTTAAACAGAAACGTCAGAAATAAAACTTCTAGCCATAGGACGAATTACGGCTAGAATTTTAAATCAACTTTTTCTTAAGATAAGGATTACTTAATTAATATTTGTTTCCCAGAATCTTTACTAATGCACAACTTTTTTGCTCGTATGCGCTGCACGCCACTGGTACTTAGGGACAAAATACATAAGAAATATTACAATACTTATTTCAAACTCAGCCCACTATCCCAAATACAAGTATCTTTGTCCATTATCCTTAACCTATGTGACAACCTGTGTATAATCTGAATTTTTATTTAAAAATATAAATTTTTGATGTTTATAGCGGTATCTTTGTGGTTGGACATAATTATAAATTTTAATTAAAAATGCAACGACTGTTCGGCATTCTATATAGGTAAAACAGCACGTAACTTTAATGTAAGAGTAAAGGAACACTTGAAATGTTTTAATAACAATAATTTTTCCGAGTACGCGAACCATCTTTTAGAAACAGGCCATACCTTTAAAAAGGAAATCAGCATCGAAATACTACATATAAATAATAGAGGCCTTAGATTGAATAACTTAGAGATGCTAGAAATAAAAAAGTTATTAATAATCAGATAAATTCCATTTAATTTCCCATTTCGGCGTCCACCCTTCAATTACCCCCACCTAAGCTGTAGCCTCACCCCCACTCAGAATTGATTATTTTACTAGGATAGGTAATGGATAGTCAGTTGTACGTCGGTCCTGATGAAGATACGGTGGTATCGAAACCGGTAGACGTTTAGTCATCATTTAAGTGGTTTATACAAAGTTATTGAATTAAAATTTATATAGATATATATTTAAAAAAATGCATTGTAATTAGAAAGCCTTTCGCGACAACAGATTAGCTTACTAAACAAAATGAAACGGTAATCAAAATGTGAAGTGGTCCTCTGCCAGCCTCCGAGGGTCGACGGGGGTCGAACAAAGCCTTGGCTGGATCCACCCTTCAGTTCTGCTAATTGCGTTGCTCTGGAAGACACTTCACCAGGTTAAAAAGAGGAACAATGTACCCTGCGTTGGTACACGTCTGGTCTAGAGTTTCAAATGCGGTACAGACTTGGATGCCACGATAGAAAAACATGTGAATTACGTGTGTGGTTAAATATTAACGTATTTGCGTCAGGGCGTCAGACGTAAGTCTCGTCGGTGTGTTCATTTTATTCTAGTCTATTAAAACAATAATTTATTCGTAAATTGTATTCGCAGTATCCCTCCAAAAAGAGACTAACTCTTGTACTAGCAGAGGGACTAACACTTTTATCTGATTACTCATTTTGTATACATGTCTTTTAAAAAATATATTTTTAAATGTGTTTTTGTAGTGTTCTTTTAACTTCTTTTTTATTTAATTAGTGTATATTATAGATATCTCACAGAGACGAAACTGTATTAATTATGGGAAAGTAGGTATAGAAGTCATTTGGGTGTAACAGGACTTATGACCTGTCTTTTTATGGTTGGCTTAAGTGATCACTTTACACAATTGTAACATTCGCCATTTCCACCCATGATAGAATATACCATGCTTATTCATTTTTTGGAAGTTGTATATATGTTCAAATTGCGTGAAGCTTTCATATATGAGTTGTAAGCGCTTTTATTAAGCGTCTTTTTTATTTGTTTAATCTCAGTGTTTTCGACACTTTTCCAGCGACAGCCATCTTGACAGCTGGATTTGTCCACAGTTTGGTTTGAAAAATCATGGAACGTAATTTATTTTTATTTAGTTACAGATAAATCCGCTGCAATACTAAAAAATAATATTTTTTCAAAGCGAGAAAACACTTTGTGGCTTGACATTATAAGACATTTAAGAATAAATTAAATACTATGTTTTAATAACCTTGTCCCTATAATATAATATATAATAAAATAATAAAAAGGTAATAACCACCTAATTGTAAACTTGCTTCTTTCGATGTAGTTAACTTATTTCCAAACAACCCAATTTCTGAATGTTAATCTTTAATATCTAATCTATTGAAAAATTCTCATTTACCTAAAGACCTTTCCATTGACCTTGCACGCCTGTTTAATGTTTGTCTAAACCAAAACTACATCCAATTTAATGATGTTGTGTACCAGCGAAAAGGAGGTCTACCAATGGGTGCTCCAACCAGCCCTCTTTGTGCTGATTTATTTATGGATAATCTTGAAAACAAAATATTTGATTGTAAATCTCCTCTGTTCCTTTTACTCCTCAATTCCTTTCACAGTCAAATACAGTTCACACTAGAAGTAAGTATTAATTCCACTTTAAATTTTCTAGACCTTTCTTTAGCCATAATTAACAACAAAATTAATTTCAATGTATATAGAAAACCTACTTTTACTGACACCACAATCCTTACTTCCCACCATCCTATCTCACACAAACACTCCGCGTTTCATTCTATGATTCACCGCCTCACGTCTATCCCCCTATCCGATACAAACTTTCCCATTGAACTTTCTACTATTAAAATGATAGCTTTTAACAATGAATATGACCCCGATTTGATTTATAGAATTCTTTCCAAAAAACTCCGTCAAATTTCGTCTAATAAATTTATTTATAACGTTCCTCCAACTATCAAAATTAATATTCCAACACGTCAATAGCGTAGAATTCTTTTTATAAATAATTTTTCAATATTAAGCACGACTAAGCTTCCTAAAGAGATAAAGCCAGCATTTTATACCAATAACAATTTAGGTAAATTATTAAGTAACTGTAAAGACAAAGAAAATATATTAAACCATTCTGGTATTTATAAACTTAGCTGCAATGATTGCCCAGACTTCCCAGCATCGGTAAAACATCGAGAAACGTAAATATTAGAATAAAATAACACATTAAATGCTTAACAAATGTAGGTTTTTCTGAATTTGCCGAACGCCTAATTAATTTTGATTACACACTTGATAATAATACAGGGCCAAAAATTTTACACAAAAACGGACTAGGTTTGCGACTTAACAATCTAGAAGCATTAGAAATTAATTAAACCAACAATAATAATAGTCAAATAATAAATAAACAAATTAATTGATCTAATAGTCCGATTTAAATCTAATAATTTTAATCCTATATCTTCAGTCATTCCTTCCCCCCCACCTAGTTGACACTCTGTCCCTCTCTCTTTTTCTTTTCTCCTTTATAAAGTTCTGTACCTAGATTAGTCTATATTTAATTGTCCTGAAGAAGGTTGAGTCCAACCGAAACTAGTTGACAAATGTATAGTGATAAAGTGGTTTAAAACATAGTATTTAATTTATTCTTAAATGTCTAAAAAAATAATACTCTCGAATTTATTATTATTAATAATATTTTACGGTTTGTAATTCTTTCGTAATATTAACAAAATAACTTCACTTATAAATAAATAATAAAAAACGAAAAAGTAAAGCTACCCGGCGGGAAATTGAACCCCAGCCCACCGCGTGACAGGCGAGGATGCGAACCACTACGCCACCGGGGACATGTTCGCGAATGATATAATAGCTTTACTTAAATGCAACGTAATATGTTTTCTTTTAATTAATCTGTGGGCGAAAGGGAATAATAACGATTCAGGTTGTTAATTATGAAAAAAAATCTAAAGGATGATTTTTAAGAAATATGATAAAATGTTTTTTATTTATCGTATTTTTGTATCAATATATATTTAAAACCAATACAATATTTTCTAAAGATAATATAATGAGCAAAGTGATTTTGTGGTGACATTAATAAAAATTAAATAATAAGGAAAGGGCGATTTTTTTAAAAATCTGGAATAAATTGATTTGTAATGATTGTGATTATTTTTATTTAGGAAAAACGTGTAGAAATTTTGAAGTTAGAGTTAAGAGACTCTTGAGGTGTTCAAGTAGCAATAATTATTCCGAATTTTCCAATCATCTTTTGCTTATCACCCTTAATATCAAAGATCATTATTTTGATATTAATAAGGGTTTACAAATTTTACATATAAATTATACAGAATCACAGTTAGATAAATTAGAAATTTTGTGTTAATAGTCAATTGCATATTATAAAGAACTAGGTCCTTTTTTACAAATAATTATCTTTTAAATTAGTTTTCATGTTAGTAGATACTCAAATATAATTCATTTCTCATATATAACTTTTATATTTTGACTGTCCACACTTCGATTTTTGATTTTTAATTTGTTAGTATACATTATATCCTGACGAAGGGGCCGTGGTCTCTGAAACATGTTGATATTTTTCAATACATAAGTGGCGAAAACAAAATACATTTTTATTAATCATATGAATAAAATATTAATATTAATATCAATATTTATTACAATCACGCCAAACAAGTATAACCTCAACCGTGCGTACATGAGTACACCCTCTGACATAATTTCAATGACTCAATTGGTGCTGAAGCATTGCAAGCCAGAATTGGGGATTCTACGATAAGAGGCATGAATATGGGTATAATATTTTGAATCTGAAGCCATGTATTCACTAGGGGACAAATCGCGAAACATTCCGCTCGGCATGTCGCATCAACATCTACGCTCATGTTTCGGGG